>JANVCC010000261.1:5705459-5790459 GCA_025345505.1 Todiramphus chloris collaris
TGGAAGTTACTAATAAGAACAGCAGTATTTACTGTTGTCTGCATTTGTGCAATTCACAGCTGAACACTTCTCTTGTGTATTCAGTGACAAATGGCAATCACTTTATCATTTATCTTATGACAAATAGCAGATTCAGCCACAAACTGCTGGCCGTAGCAAACTTACAGGATGAAGTTCTTTATTGTTTATGGTTTGTGGGTTGATGTATTCATGCTTTGTTTATTTGTGAAATGAACAAAAATCAGTAAGCAGGCATGAACAAAAAATTTGGCCGCGCAATCAATTGTACTCCCTACCCATCCCCATCTTCCAAGGACCTTGCAAGGAAATTCGCTGAACTAGGTCTAAGCTGTAAGCTGCCTTTAGAAGAAGAAAAAAAAAGTCATTAGAGGATGCACCAAATTGTGACATTATGCCCTTAAGCCAAAATAACACTGAATGGAGTTCCTACCTCACATTAACCTCCTGAATAAGGGTCTTCAGTTTCACAGATAGCTGTTGTCGTAGGCAAGTCATGTCAGACAATGATAGAAAGAAATTATCATACTTTACTAGCAGTCAACCCAAGCAATATTTTAGTTATTACAGGCTTCTGCATTTAAAGGCAGGTAATCATTGACATGTTTTAGGAATTTGCATACTGTATTACTAAAGGCATTTTTAGGTTGTTTTTGCTGGGGTTACTGTGACTGTGCACTTATTTGTAGGAATTGAGTACGTATCAAGTTGTCATTAGGGAACAAGGTTGTTTCTTATTCTCTTTAACTTTCCACTTTAAAAGGTTCTGTTCTGTATATTGTCACTATAAATGTGTGTTCTACATAAAAAAGGTGCAATTTCCTGTAGACAAGGAGCAAGGATATCTAGAATTTTGTGTAGCAGGAACTAAATCCATAGTTAAGATCTTAGATGAAAGAACCCCTTTTTCCAAACTTTATCCTGTGGTGCAAAGCAAATATGACTATCTTAGTTGTAATGAGCTGCAGAAGGAGATGGTTTCTCAGATAAATGAGACTTAGCCCAGTTGGGGCTGTAAAAATAAGAAACCTGGTCTGGAATGAATTAAAAAGTCCGATCCTGTCCATGAAGTTCTGGTGCGATGTGTTCTCATTGATCTATCCTACATGTAATTCAAGTTGTTTCATTCTGAGTGTTTGATAGTACTTGCTTCTAATCTTGGTCCACTTTCTGGCAAAGCAAACTAATTTGTAGTAGTCATAGATACTGGCCTGAGTCCTCGAGTCAGTTCAGTCACTAGGACTTCAATCACTGGGACTTCACCAGAGCAGTCTATACCCAATGAGTTCATTTTTCCTGCTGAACTTTGAAACTATGTGCCACCTTTGTAATAAGAACCAGACGCTTTTGGTACCAAAGTGAGGTTTCAGATTTTTTGCATTTTGACGAAATATATTGATGTATATGTTCATGAACAGACAAATTATTTTCCATCTAAGTTTGCAGTTCATTGGATCATTAGCATATGAAATGTGTGGTGCCTGTACAGCAGCAAGGAACTGCAAAACTTTTCAAAGACCTCATCAACATAAATTATTTCTTTATTTCATTTTAGGACCTTCACATATACACCAAAGGGAGGGAACCAAATAAATCAGATCCCCAAGAGGAATGGTACCTTCTTTTTCAGTATATTATGAAGACTGTTTATAAGTTTAAATAACCATCAACTGCTGTTATAATCATAAGATGATTACCTGACAGCAAAAGCATCTCTTTTGATACCAAATCCATGATCTTGCTTAACCGGGATGTAGGAAAATTGGAAACACATTGGTGTCAGTAGTGTGATCTGAAGCTTCTTTTTACTCAATTTTCTCGACATAAAGATTAGATGCATGATAATTGTCAATTGCAATTATGTTGCTCAATAATGATTTATTGAACATGGTTAGACCACTTGTCTTTAAGGAAGAGAGAAATTTCCTAAGGAAGGCATAGAAGGGCATAACCTCCTGTCTTTTATCAGTTGAGGAAGTATTCTTTAAAGATGTGAAAACATCTGGCTTTTTATTATGAGATATTCATTCCAGAGCTTTATGCAATTCCTTAGAACTTTCTATTTTAAATATCTTGTCTAAATTATTTTATAATCAATTTGCTTTTTGTAGAATGCAACATTTGAAGTCTGGCAAGTTGTACATAGTTCAAGAGCAACTTAAACTGCTAAAAAATTATTTACTGTATGGTTTAGATTCTGATTCCATGGTCAAAAGCAAGAGAACTATGCAAAGATAATCTCAGTTTTCTAGCTATGGCACACATACTACAGCCAAGAATACTGCCATCTTTTTTTTTTCTTTTTTTTCTAATAATTCTATCATACATGCTGTGACTCTAAACTCACACTACCCCTGTCAAGAAAAATGCAAGGTTCAGAGCTGAACCTGCCATCATATGATAGAGCTATTTTGGTTATAATCATTTAAAACTCTGATTAGAGAATGAGGGATTTCAAGTCAAAATGGCTCAAGTGGAAAACCCATTGATGATAAAATGGGCCACAATGATTTTGTAGATCTTTCTGATGACTGTAACATCATAGGGTAGTACAGACATTTGCCTGAGGCCAACCAGACTTGGTAAGCAGTCCAACAGACAACCCAAATCAGTGTTACTGGGATTTATGACAGTGAAATTCTCTACCCCAATCTGATATTTAGTGTTTGTGGAGTCTTATAGTAATTGTATTGAATTATCTCTTGAAAGATAAGCTAATGAAGAGTATGTGTCATTAGAGGAAAAAACAGTGGTTTAAGTAAGAGGTTGCCTAATAACGCCATTGACAGTAACTTAGATTATACCTGTTTCTGCAATGAAAAAAACACCAACAACATAGGAATACAAGGGGTTACTTCAACTCAATAAATTGCATATGCCAGTGTATTTATTTTGGTACAAAACAAATTCAACTTGTAGGCGTGAAGAAAAGAACACAATTCTATGGTTTTATTATTATTTGATGATGCTCTCTGCATGCTGAAGAGGGAGGGGGAAAACCACCTATATATATATATTTTTTTTTAATTAATTTTTAAATTATTCATTCATGGAAAATAGTACTATGTAGATGATTGATTTATCTGTCGTATTTTCTATCACTGCAGTTTCAGTGCTGGTAGTTAGATCATAACAAGTTTGTTAGTTGAGACTGGTGTATAAGACATGTGGAATGCAAAACTGTCTAGACACCCACCAGTATTCTGTACTTCCACAGTCTTTAAGCATTTTCACTCAGCCAAAATTTTCTATTATCAAAAATCAGTTAACTGCATGATTTACTCAGGTTGATTTCAGTAGCTTAAATTTCCCAGCAAAATGTATCCCTAAGAGGAATGAGTGGTTAAATTAGCTGAAATAGCACTTTTGAGAAACTGAACAGGTGTGATTTGAATACACATTTTACTTAGATGTTAATAGCTGGGCAGACATCTGCTTTGTTAATAGAAATCATTATTTAAATCTTATTTGAATTTTAAAATTTGCCTTTGGCTTTTTAGCTAGAACATACCACCCCTTTGTTAAGTCATATTGCTTTTTTTTGGAGTGATGGTGGTCAAAAGCTGTTATTACTGTTTGATCGTGTCAGATTAAAGTAGTTGCAAACCATTTTGCATGTCAGTGAGCACAGGGATGTTTCAGTGCTGGTAAAGAGTATTTTAATAAGCACATAATTTTTCAGTAGACAGTGTAGTCAAATAAGAATTTAAAAAGTGTTAGCCATTTTGGAACTTTGGGTTTTGTCCAGGAAGCTTGATATCTTCATATAGATAGTAGACAAACACAATGGGACAAAGAAACAGAGGATATTTTAAAGGGAAAGGAAAGAAAAGAAAAAAGCCATCCTTTCTAGCTTAAAATCATAAAAGAATCTACAAATGAGCATCTCAGGACTGTTTGCCCCATAGGTACAAATGACAGGGTTTTTTAGGATTCCTAATCCGATCTGGTTGTGAGTTAAGAACCCAGTTTTGTACAAGGACCTGCATGAGCAGATTTTGCATGTCTCAGAGTGTATCTGGAACTTAGAGTTGCAATGGTCATAAAAACACAAATGGGTTCTTCCTCAGGCTGATGTGGGTTTTGGTATGGATATCAGTGGAACCTCAAGTGGGCTGCTGATACAGCATGACTTAGCAGATCTGATAGAAGTGGGTTCTGTTGCTGTAGATCAGAAGATTAAGAAGTCAGAAGATTGACTAGAAGCTTCTTATTCTTTTTCCACTAAAACCTGAAAATTACTACTGACTTCGCCAAGAAAATAAAGGAAATCTAGGGTCATTGTAAATATTCAAATTAGCATAAAATCCAAGTTTAACCAGTAGGTAGTGAAGACTTTTCTTCTTGATAAGTATCTACATTGATTTTTAATTTGATTTACTGTAAGCTTCACATAGGTAAAGAAAGTTTTCTATGGAATACTGGACAGAAGATCACAACCAGGATACCTCTGTCATGGTTTTGTCTACCTTCATTTTTTCAGAACTTCTTCTAGCTGTTGTAGAATAGAGAGCTATCTCCCCCCTCCAAAATCTGTGCAGACTCATTGTTTTCTGCAGAAACTTGGCTTTTAAGTAGTTAAATTTTTTTTCTTCCACTTCTTGAATATTTTGTGTGTTATGTTTATCTAGACATAAATTTACTTTATCCTACAAAGCTCATTAAAAGCACAAGGAGTTCCCAAAATGAAGCTGAAGGGTTTTACTCTGTTGCAAAGATCACCATTTACAGTTACCCTTATGCAGAAACATGTACTGGTATTCAGTTCCCTTCTTATCATTCCTGAGAGCTTTTCACACTTCAGTTTCCACAAATGCAATTGTTTTGATGCAATAAGGTTTAGAAAACCACTGTTGCATAGTGATATTCTTCTGCGCTGGACAAGACAATACCTATTTTTTTAAAGCATGCTGGATTACAAAACCTGTCACAAACAAGGGGAAATGTTATATGTTGGATTTTTTTAAGGCAGTACTTAAAAATTTCAGGGATTCCTCAATTTAGCACTAAAGCTTAAGGTATGTTTTAATGTTTACTAAGTTATATATTTCAGTGTAGTGAAATTAATGCAGCTGGAGCCCTGTAATGAGATTTAATCCAGCTGAAATATAAACTTGGAGAGTACCAACTGTCTTAGAAAGCTACATTTACATTATAATTTTTAAACAGTAGCAAACACAATTCTACACATCAACAACCTGAATAACAAAAATTTTAGTGTTAATTTAATCGATATATGAAATCTAAATATAACAGAATAGTTTCAAGTGGCAAAACTTTGTCATTCAGCTTAGATGAATTTTAAGGGATTTACAAATAGAAAATGAAATGGATGCAGAAAATAAAACTATACAATTAGTATCCATTCAATAAGGACATACTAGTGCACAACTTGTAATTGCTTGCTATTTGTAATTAAAAAAAAGTCAAGTCAAAGCCAAATTTAACATGTAAGCATATTTTCTCTTATGTTAAATATAAACTTGAATGTGCTGTTATTTGATCTATAAGATAACCCTTGGAACATACAGCATTCATGTATGCTCCCAGGAAGTCTGAAGGCAAACCTACACCTACTTACTTTTCTTTACCAACTGAAATTTCATAAGATGCATCTGTACTGAAAATGCTTTTACCCTGAACTGATCTGTACTGAATGATAGCAAATGGTTTTACCCTGAACTGCTGAATGGTGTTGTGGTTTTGACATTTTGGATACCTTAAATCCAGTTAATGTTTTTCATATAATTTGTTTTCTATCAGCTTTTTAAAGTTCTTTATATAGTAGTCCTGAAAACAGTTACATTTGCCACTTGAGCACAGCAATTACCTTCCCTTAGTGATTGCATCACATATGTGTTTAGTATCAGACCACTTGGTCTGAATAATTTAATTATATTTCAAATCCATAAATAATTTAATTGTGCGACAGATATTATCATTTGTATAGCCATAAAATCTGTGTGTATATAGGCAGTGGACTTCCCAGGGCAGTTAGACTTCAGAATCTTCTACCTGTATGGTATGTATGGTCACAGAAAACTTCATTTTAACACTGAAGAACATTTAATGCTAATCTCTTAAATCCACAGTAGTGTGACTATTACTACTTTTATTTTTTTTCCTCATTCTGAACTGCCAGAGTGTATTTTCATATCCTGTATTCTGACCTGTTTTCTTTAAAACCTCTTCTAATCTAGGACTGCTTAAAGCTGTTGCAAAATAGCAAATGCTACTGCTTATGTCAACACAGCCATTCCCAAATGAAAATATGAATGTAATAATACAGAAGTACTGCTATATATTTTACCCATTGAACTCAAACCAGTTTATTACATGTTATATAAGTAATCATATTTTTTTTATAGATGGGTATTTGAATGCTAGTGGTTAGGTTTTGTCTGTTGTAACGTTATTGATTTGCTATTCATCACAGATAACCATTACCTGTATTAATACAATATTTTCTTCTTACATCTGAAGTTCTGCATTAAAATTTTAGTGGGAAAAAAAGTTAAGAACTTTGGAAGCTTCTTTGGTTTATTCTGAATTTATTTTAAAGAAATATTTCAATTTTTCATATAATGCTGTGGGATAGAAAGTTGTACCATTCTCCTTTGATCTAAGTACGGATAAATCCAACTACCTATTGTAGCATTCTTCTATAATTACACTTTGTTTCAATCAAAAATTTTATGCCCACAAAGCTCTTGTAGATTGTCAGAGGACATATTAGTGATTAAATTTACAAGACCAGTACAATGTGTGTGTGAAGTGATGAGATTTATTTATTTGTTTGTTTGTTGTTAAAATTGGCGGTAGGGGCCACTGCTATGTTACCTTTATTCTTGATCAGTGATATAAAAATAATACTTGTTTTGAGTAAGATATTTCTGAAGTTGTATTGCCTGTGGAGTTTTCCACAATATTTTTTTTTTTCATCTTGGCTTTGGAGACTCAAGACTAAGATAATGCTGTCTTCCATAACAGCAATGAAAATACCTGGCAGATTATTTGTAATTCTAATCACTTTTTAAACTATTTGCCTTCATTACACAGCCCACGGAGTGCTTGTGGCCCACAACATGTATAATTGTAACCCACCATAAATTAGTAGCATGGCCTCTATAATTTAGTGTTGCAGAAGCTATTGTTTATCCAAAAGAACATTGTTCTTGTGAAAAGATGAGTTACTTCTAATATGTATACTAATTACTGAAAATTATTGTATGACAATTGAATGTCCTCAGCCCGTCATAACAAAGAAATACTGTCAACTTGTCAGCTCATAAACCTACTCCTTGGAGCTGAGGCACTGGCAGTGAGTAAGCTTATGTTCTGAATACAGGTTGAGTTTCTCTAGAGCTGTATTTTACTTTTCTGTTTCGGTTCCCTTTTCTGATCTTGTGCATTGTGTATGAAAGTGAGTATGGAACTTCTGCTAATTTTAAAATACTGCTGTGACTGTATTAAGTAAATATTTGAAGATAACACTTACTGTAATTTATTTCTCCTATAATAAGCACTATCAGTAAGAACTGAAAAAATTGTCAGCTGTCTCTAATGGCAGATTTTCTGCAGTTGGAGAGATTTCTCAAGTTTCACGAATCTCCCTAGCAGCAGAGGGTATTTTCAGCTTTGGTGGGGATAATTATTAAATACTACTGCTTTACTTATGTGTGTATGACCACTCTGTGCTATCACAGATGTGACAAAGTACTTTAGAGTATAAATCTGATGTACTTTTTGTGCTTGATGCCAGTTAGATAGGGGTGTCTGTCTTGAATGTCCTACACGTTTGCATGTGCAATTAAGACAAAGTACTAGTTTTTAATATTACATTTTCAGCAGCGATGTGGTCTGTGACTTTTGACCATCATGACTGCATTTCTGGTGGTGGGATAGGAGATTAACTGTGAGGCTGCAGAGAAGTAAAGTGGCAGGGAGTAGACTGTCAGATCACTTTGTGTCACCTACATCCCTACAGAAAAGGAACATTTGAAGCAAGCCTTAGGAAGGTGTCATGTTGCCCAAGTGGTGCAAAAACATCTTTGCAGTTAAGGGCGAGGATGTGACTCCCCGGGCTTAAAATCATAGACTCACTGAGGTTTGAAAAGACTTCAGGATATCTGTAGTCCAACCTTCTGTTCAGAAGTGGTCGATGCTGAATTCAAACTAAATTGCTTTTGGACCTTATTTTTTTTTCTACATCTTTATGAATGTCAGTTTGTAACTCCTTGTTTCCTTTGTCCTTTCCTTTGTGCATTGGGTACAGGTGAATATAAAACCCCAAGGATGTTAACGGGATCAGTTAATTTTTGTTACCTATGTTGTCATTTAGCTGAGTTGATCTGGAGGTGCTGGAAACTTGATTTAAAGTAGTGTAGATATTTCAAAGGCTGACTTGAGTATTATATACACACTTGCACATTATGCTGTGAATAACTCCAAATAAATAGCATGAAAATAATACATTCCTGATTTCTCTTTGTCCTATTAGCAGTTTACATTTTGTTATTGTTTGGTAAAATTAAAGAATATTACTAGTATGAGACTGCACATATTTCATAGTTAATTTTTATTTTCAGACTTTTAGTAAATGCTGATGTTAACCAGCTGAGCTTTATTTATATTATCCAGCATTTAAAATAATTAGTATTTTGCATTAACCTTATAAAGGATAGATATGTAAAGTAAGACAAACTTGGGAAAGCAAAATAAAATCACAAATGACATTTAGTGGGAAAACCATGAAAGGGAATTGTCTTTAATTAGTTCACAGTTGGAGATTTGTTCATACTGCTTATTTTAGTTAAGTCTTTCATTGGGGAGAAAAGAACCATTTAACTTCCAGGATCCTTGGAGGGGAGAGGGCCTTGAAACATTTACCGTATATATCCCCGAGGCATGCCTTCCAAAATATTCTTTCAGTTTTATATAGCCACACTATACTACTACCTAAGAGACATAAATTGTTATTTTTAACTATAAAGGATAGCATTTGTATTGAAAATTATTGGGATTATTATCAAAATAGTGCTACAGGAGAGAACTCCCTGATGTTGCACTGAGAAGCAAAGTGTTTGTAGCACTGGAACCTGGACTCTTAGCTTAGCAGTATTTTGGAGTTATTTGCTTCTAGCTCAGCAAATTCTAAGATAGCCATCCTTAAAATCAGCTGTTAATTCTGCATTTCATGTCTACCAAATGAAATGTCTCTGTATTTTACTAGGTAAAGATACTTTCTTCCAAAACTGTGAGAGATTCTACTCTGTCTTCTATGAGCTCAAGCCCCAAACTTCATCCAAAATGCCAAGCACTCGTTACCGGGTAGCTGTCTTGTCAACATCTGTGCATTTGATAGTGAGAAAGTCAGAAGCTGTAACCAGTGGTTCTTTTTTCCCCATAGTCAGGAACGAAGTTCCTGTTGCTTTGGTATTGATCTGCCCTTGAATTTTCTTGTCCAACAATGGGGAGGGTTCATCAGAAATTTTTCTTTTGCTCTGCTAATAAATGTATGAGTATGTGTTAGGGCAAAACTAATGGAAAGCTGGTTTACATGAGTTAAACTTCTGAAGAGTGATAGATTTTGAGAAGTAACACAGTAGTAGTAGTCTTGCTTAGGCAGTTAGAAACTGGTAAGTGTTGTATGCGCTGTTTGGATCAATATTTATATGCCATAGTATCCACAAGTTACTTTGCAGCAGTAAGTTTCCTTAGTTGCTTAGCTCTTTCTAAATATTTTCATTAGGTTGCTGACTGCCTTGTGGTGAAGTTGAAAAACTTGTAACATGTTTTCCACTCCTTTTTGCTAAATTAAACCTTGACTGCATTTTAGAATAGAGCATATATGCACCTGCAGATAAACATTTACTTCTGAGAACAGAAATGTTTTGCTCAGTTTTCCTTCCCTAAAACCATCCAGGGTAAAAACAAGTCATCAAGGTAGAATTACTCTTAATTCTCCTTCATTGACAGATGACCCTCATTGCTGATTAGTTTATTGAATGTCCAGAAATCCTCATTTTTAGTCCTACATGATGCTTAATAACATGGATTTTAAAGTCACTTTAACTTATCTTACTATCTTATCTGCTCGTTCCTCTCTTAATATTTGTTTATATTTATTATTCTTTTGAAAACATAAAACAAATTCCAAAAAATGCCTGTTCAATCGGAGAAGACCATCATGGATTGTTTTCAGTGATGAGCTTATGGATTCTATAAGACTAGGAATTATTTCTAATAAAGATAAACATTTATCTTGCACTTACAGTTCTAGATGTGTTCAAACTATCTTAACGTACTGATCTGTAGTTTTGTCTTTGTTGTAACCAATTTTGATACTCTTTTTGTTACAAACAGATGTGGCAGCACAGTGCACATTTGAAGGCAAGGTTTAATACTAATATTCTATCTGCAGTGATAAAAACTGGGAGGCTATGCCTCATTGTTTAGTGACAAAATTAATGACTATTATTATCCATCTTTCTCTTCACCTTTCTTTGCAACTACATCTTGAGTATTGTGAACTGAAAATTAAACTTAAAAATTAGATCTTGCACAGAAACGTGAAAGAATACTTTCAAACAACTTCTGGATTGTAATTTTATTAGACATTTACTTTTTTTTTTTAATATCAAAAGATACTTGAGTGTGGGGAGAAAAACAGCACTTACAGTTCTTGTGATAGATGAGATTTCAACAATCTTAATTATTGATACCACTAGTTTTGTAGATAACCGGAAGTCGATTCTGTCAACATCCGTAGGGACTAACCAGGGAGGATAAATCTTTCTCCTATAGTAACTTGAAAATCTTGTATTGTTTTTTTCTAATCTGTACACTGCTATAAAATAGATCCATTCAAGAATCTCTCTTTCATCCTTCAATGGTTACCTGAAAATGGCTACAGGTCTTGGCACCACTTTAGATAAGACTAACTCATGTTTAGTTAAGGATCCTTTTGATTCTTTTATGTGTAAAAGTTGTGTTACTTTTGTTCTAAAGAATGCTGCAATGTCTTCTAAGTTGTACTAAATCCATCAATATAAAATATATTGAATTATCTGTTGTCTATTAGCCTATGGGGAATTTGAGCTTTGATATAATTTTTGCCAGAGATGTCATGTCCCTTCTTACACCATCCTTTCATGGATTTCGTTTTGTTTTGTTGTGGGGTTTTTTGAACTTACTTATGGTAAGATTTGGATGCTCTGTGTGAAATGATAGAGATAGTAACAGAAATAAGAAAGAAAAAAGAAGTGTAAAAAATGCAGAAAATGTAATTTTGTGTTCTTACAACTAGATTGCATATATTTGATGGCTTAGCACAGAGGGTAGACAGTACTTCATTTACAAATTCTGAGCAATAGGATGTGTACCCAAAATTAGGTGGGATTTGGGCATGTGTGGGGATAATTTCAGTCCCTAGGATGGGGAGAGAGGTTTAGTCCATCATTTTTTATCAAGAGTCTCAAGAGTTTTTGCAAGCAGTTAGACTGCTGTTATTTGCTGCCTTTTGATCAAGTCTGTTATGGAAGCACTTTAAAGGGACTAAAGTTATGTGTTATAACTTAACCATTATAAGCACTTAGCATTTGTGAGAATATGCTTTTGATCATTCTTTAAAAATATCAATAAATCATAGCTATGCCAACATGTGGGAAATTGCTAGGCAATTGCTGGGCTCCCAAGGCAGCCTTTTATGGCAGCTACCTGAATAAAGGTGAACAGATACTGCTTGTTCAGGTGCTTCAAGTAGCATCTATATCTGTCCAACTGTGGAGTCCATGGACGCTATCTCAACCTACTATGAGTCCTCTCCCCAGTTACTCTCTTAGTTTTCTCAGAATAGGTATAAACTCCCTCTTCCACGAGATTTAAGCAGCATAAAGAGTAGTATTTTAAAATAAAGTGCAGAATAAATTGTCAGGACAAATTTCTTCTTTTTCTGATACTGTTTTCCTTTGGCCTGTTGCAAGTAATTTTGGTCTACGTATTGCTATTAAAATTACCAGAGTGTTAAGGAGGTGCCATATAAATTGAGCACATCTGATACCATATTCATTTTTCTGTCACTTTAGGTATCTTGATAGATGGTAGTGTAGTAGTGGGGACAGGAAAATTACTTTTGTGTTAATATGGTATTTTTATACTTGTTTCTCTAGCCGTACAATTTTTGAAGGCTTGTAATAAAGTAAAGGAGGTTTTGATTTACAAAGAATAGATTAGGAAACATAATAAATATTGAAAGTCTGTTAAAAAATCTTTCCTTAAGCACTTGTACTAGTTGCTAAATGTCAGTCAAAATTAGGCTGCCTCAGTGAAAAGAAAACAAATAAACAAAACAACCCAAACCTTTAAACATAATATTACATTTTTAACAGTGCTAAAGAATTATATGTACAGAAAAGAAGCGAGGAAAGGCAATAAAATGAAACACATATATGATACTATCTCCAAGTGTGCTAAAGGAAAGATGGAACAATGATTACCCAGTCTACCTTTTAGGGTTCATTTGTATTCACTGGGTGCATAATCAAAAAGAGGTGTAAGTAAAGAGACATGTAAATAAAGAACCTTAATCAAACACATAGGTTGATTTGCTAGAATCTTTCTCTGACAGGCCAAGTGCTTGATTGAGCTTATCCAGAAGCTTTAAAAACTAATTATATTCTAATTGAATGTCCTGAGGTGAAAGTTTTACATAGATGCTGCTAATTTACATCTGTTAGTTTCCCTTTTTGTAACTTTGTTTCTGATTCTGTTACCAATTATTCCACTCTCTGCTTTGTAGCTCTTCCTAACTTAGTGGCTTCTTCCTTTCATCAGAGTAATGTAAACAGAACAACAAACCTTCAGTTTTATTGAGGTTTTAGAGAACCTGAAACTGCTTTCCAGCAGCCTTGAGATCTGTCTGTCTGTCAGCTCCTTGCCCTTCTCGGGAGTTTCACACTTTTCCTCATTTTGCAGCCTGCTCTGGCCTCTACTCTAGAAGTTTCTTTCAGCTTAACACGTTCAGTGGCTTTCAGGAAAAGGCACATCCCCCAGTCTCTCCTCGGTAGGCTCCGTCTGGCCATGCAGAAGCAGCCAGGTCCCAGGAAAGAGGCAGCTCTTTTCTTTCTGCTTTCAGCCAGCACCCCCATTAGGAAGCACAGAAAACAAAATTGATAATAAACTGTCAACAGACTGGGTTTTCTTTGTTGGATTGTTTGTTGTTTGGGGTTTTTTTTCTTTTGTTTGTTTGGGGTTTTGCTATTTTTTGTTGTTGTGTTGGTTTGGTTTTTTTTTAATTTAAGAAAGGGAACAGTGATGAAGTACATTGGAACTTACATAAGAAATTTCCAGAAAAAAAAACTTCATAGATACAACCCCTGGGTTATCTGGATTGAGAGATAGTAAGAAAAAAATGTTTGACTTCTTTTTAGGGATGCTTGAATCTACCTGATTTTTGAACTACCAGGTAAATTTTCTATCACTAACTTTGTGGTGGGTCACCCGAGATGGCTGCGGAGTCCACACAGGCATCTTTTTAATTCCTGCACCCCCTACTTCCAGCAAGACAGGGGACCAGAGGAGGAAAGAAGGAATAGTAAAACTAAGAAAACTTGTCTATCAAGGTGAAAAAAAGCTTCACAAGTGAACTAGAAATGGAAGGGGGAAAGAAGGGGGGGAAATGTGTGCAAAAGAGAGAGAAAGTGAGAGAGAGTGCAAGGAAAAGAAAAAACAACACAGAAAGAGAGAAAGAAAGATGGATGATGCAAAGGCAATTGCTCATCATCTCCATGGACAGACCAGGATCACCTGCCGTCATTCCTCCCCATCTCATTGCTGAGCATGATGTTATATGGCAGGGTGTATCTCTGGTTAGTTTGGCCCATCTGCCTGATTGTGTCCCCTCCCAACTTCACCCCAAATCTTCACTCAGGGGGACTGAGTGAGAAGCAAGACAAGAATTTGATGTTGTGCATAACATTAGTGTATTATTAACACTGTTTTGGTCAGAAATCTAAAACATGGCACCATACAAGCTGCTATGAAGAAACTTAACTGTATCCCAGCCAGGCCCAGTACAAAGTTGCTACTCAGTAGTGAACACTGCTAAGTATGTTGCATGAAAACAATAGATTTGAAAGTTTTGGGGGTTTGCCTTCTATTTAGAAGAAGAAAAAAACCCCAAAACGAAGTCACCTTTTTATTAAGTAGGACAGGTTTGTGAACTTAAGTGTGGTAGAAAATCTTGAAGCAAGTGACACTGTAATAGTCACCTTCTGTAGGAAGATGCCCAGTATTTTCTAGTGGGTTCTGCACAGCTACGGTGCATTTAGTACAAGCCTCTGTGTCTGCACTGCAAGACCTCAGAACCCCTAGTAACACTTGGCAAATGCTGACTGTTAAGTGATGACCAGTGAATTGGAAGTGGCATCATAAGGAGCAGCTTCACAAAATGCAACCCTGTGAGCTTTATAGGGAAGCAAATCCTGAGGTTTCATGGAGAAGCTGGCTTGTGAATGTGTTGCACGAGGAAAGGTGGAGCAGGAGTCAGAAGGGATCTTTTGAATGTTGTATTTTAAATGGCAAACAAACTCTCTAGGGATGCACACTTGTGTCCAAGGCAAAAGGCCAGGATGTTTTTACCTGCCAGGAGTCGTCAGGGAAATAGAGCTGTTTATTGCAAATGAAAGGTAGTATAAATATTGAGGAACATTGTTTTGCTTTATCTTTTCACAGACTAAATATAACTGGTGAAATAAATACAAGCAGCCCATAACCAAAACAAAAATCTCTGCTGGGACAAACTGTTTTTTTCAGTATACTTTGAATAACATTTCTAAATATTTAAAGTTTGTCTAAATGTGGAAAACTCTTATTTCACAATTTGTTTCTTCATTCCTTCTCCCCCACTCTATAAAGGATCACTATATTTTTATGGAAAAGGTTGATATCTGAAAATCTGAGTACAATCTTTAGTTGATGACCACGACTTTGTAAGTAGATTGTTCCTATCCCCTGGATATGTGACTGGTTTTAAGCAGTTTTCCTTTTGATGTACTAAGCACTGGAAATGTGTATTCTTTATGAACTTAAGCAGAAATGATGAACATTCACATATTTCATTGCCTTTGTGGTGGCTGCCAGCCCTCACTATTATTAAAAATGAGGGATCTGCTCCCTCTGGTCCTGCTGTCTTTTAAAAGTCATGATCCGAGATATTCAGGTGAAAATATCTACTATGCAAGTACAATTGCAAATTATTATTCGTGTTTAAATACCTTAAATACAGGAATTGACCAAAGAATTGTAATTATATTGCTTAGATGATATCACTAGGTTGCTGGGGTTTTTTTCTCCAGTTTAAAAGTACAGAAGTACATCTCATTTTATCTATAAAGCAACTAACAATGTTTTGGAGGACAATAGGATCTGAAAGTGTAATGTTTAACCTGCTTCCCTTGATCTTTAGATAAAAGACCAAATCCTTAATTCTTTTCTGCAGTATGAATTATTTATAGAAGGTTGGACACTTGAAATAGATATTATTTTTATATTAAATCTGTATGAACGTTCTTTAGTTTTAGTTCTACTGTTGACAATTTTCAAATATGATATAACTATAATGTACTTCATGTTTTATTCCTAGAATATTCTTTTAGAAGAGAAACAGAAAAAGTAGTAGTCACCTTGGCAAATAATGCTTTTCTAATTTACACATGAACTAAACAGACTATAAAACCCATCGTTGCAGTAGGAGCTAAACAAAATGTGTATAGATGTATTTGAGATAACTAGAATTATGAACATATGACTGAGGCTATATTGCTTAAACACCAAGTCTAGTTTTTTGGTTGCTTTTTTGAATTGACAATCCAAATCCTAATACATTATTAATGTTCATCAAGCCAGTTAATTATGCTGTAGGATTTCTACAATATTGTGTATCCATATGAAAAGAAAAAAAAAAGAAACTGAAGAAAATAAAAATTTTCATTTTTCCGTAGTGAATATGTTATTATATAGAAATTTTTGTAATGGGACCTTATCCAAATTGTAATCTTAACAGATGGGATCTTGTTGGGGTTCCACATATTTAGTTATTTAGGACTTTAGTAAACAGTGATTTTATCTAGTCTGTGATTGGAACAGATGTGATCTTATCAGGGTTCCACTTTTTTTCAGGAGCATAAAATTGCCATGATTTGCTGTACAGTGCTATAGTTTACTTTTTGTGCTTTTAGAACCAGAGTCCTTTTTAGCCAGAATTTGCCCTTGGGTCCTAAAAACATCATAATAGGGAGTTAATGTTTTATTCTCTATTAATCCCATTAAATCCTTTTAATATTAGAGCATGTGTTGCTTTATAGCATTAACTAGTGTCTTGCACTCAACAGTATTTTCACAGTTTATGACACTGCTTAGGGCATTAACAAACAGCTGTTTGAATTAAATGAGCAGTTAAGGACCCTGTTCATTAACTCAAAAGTTTCATGTATTTTTAATTCCTTAAATCTAATGGTATTATCACCCTCCAAGAAATCTATCTTTGATTATAATTTGCTGTGACCAGTATCAGTTTGGGTGAGATGAGAGAGTTTATTTTTTGACTATAAACTCTATCAGTGGTGAACATCTCCAGTGAATCTGAACTGTCTTCTAACAGTTTTAATCTTTTGGGATATAAAACTTTTAAAGTTGTTTACAGCAGTTGTGTTAAGATTTCTTCCAATTTTGTTTACTGATGACTTCATTTAGCTAATGTAAAGAGGCAGTTGGAACAGAATTATTTGCATTTGAAATGGTGCTATCAGAGGATTCTGACTGACTCATTTAAAAAAAAAAGAAAGAAAAAGAAAATTGTATTTGGACAGTGACAGAGTAACAGAGTCCTATGGATCAAGTGTACATAGGCATTTCACACATTATACAAGATTTAGATTTGTAAGTCTTTATTTGGAGTGTAAGTGGTTTCAATTTTCATTTTAACATGTATTCTGTGAGGTCTTTCTTATGAGGCAACAAAGATATGTTCTGAACTGAGGCAAATTTGTCCATGTATAGCTTCAATTTGGAAACAATATGCTTTTTTTATAAACGCCTGTGTTTGTGTGCACGTGCACATACATATTCAAGGCTAATATTGCTTTACTACATTTGTAGGGTATTTTAGAATTATGTACTTAAGCTCAAATTTTACACATTCAATAGGATTACTCATATCCATTAATCTAAGCATGAGCCCAGATGTCTGTGGGAGTTGACACAGTTTGTCAACCTTTTTATACTCTTAATTCCTTAAAATATTCCTGATTTTTTTAACTTCACAAGAACATAAATTCCTAGTCAAGCCTTTAATGAAAAGAAAACGTACAACACTTCACCCTCAGTTTTAATATTATTGTAGTGTTTACTTAGCCCTCAGCTCAGACACCTCCTTTAATGCACACTCAGTTTTAAGCACGATAAGGCTTTCTACCAAAAAATAACGGTGTTGTTTAATTTAGTATTTATTTAGATCCAAGGGTATTTAAACGCTTTCTTTCACACTGGGGCAAAAGATTGAGACACCAGTGAGACACAGGAACGGGTTGCCCTGAGAAGCTGCGGGTGCCCCATCACTGCATGTGTTCAAGGTCAGGTTGGGTAGGGCTTTGAGCAACCAAGTCCAGTGGAAGGGTTCCCCACCCATGGTATGGGTTTGGAACTGCATGATCTTCAAAGGTCTTTCCAAGAGAGATCGTTCTATTGGTCTGTGATTGTCTATAGTATCTGCAATAGCTGAACTGTGACACTTCTTGGAAACACTGGAATGACCAGGAATTTGTACCACTCAGTTACAAATCTTTTCCTCTTATCAACTCCTCCAATTCCAGTATTTCAATTTACTGCTTTAGTTCTGACTATTCACGTTCACAGGAAGCTCTAAAAAACCCCTTTTACCTACGATAATGTTTCTGTAAATATACTTAGCATAACTATAGCTTATTATTAAGTATCCTTAGGATGCTTATACCTTGATCTCTACAAGGATTATCCTCTCCTTACCATTATCCTTTCTGTGGCAAGTTCTTCTTCAACCCTTTGTAAGTGTACTTTTCTTTAGGAGAATTCTCACAGATTATTTGTATGCAGATTCAAGGTGGTCTTTTGAACAGCTAAGTCACTCAATGCAGTTACTGTTTCAGAGTTGAGCTAAGAAGACCAGGATATTCATAGAGAGTGAAGGACTGTCCAAGGGATCTTGTCATAACAAGGGTATAAACACAGAATAGAGTGACTATAATACAAAGCTGTCCAGTCCATCTTAAACCATAAACATTTGGTTTTGAGTTCTTCTTGCTATACGAATTGTAGCAAACCACATTATACAATACAATGAGACTTGATGTTCTTTAAAGGATTTCATATCCTGATGATTTTGGATTATGAAAATTTGCAATCAAGAAAAGTCCTAGAGTTTTGCATCAGGGGAATTTTAGAGTGAGTATTAGAAAAAATACATAGACTAGATGTATTCACTAAAAAACTTGAAGGAAGAGAGGAAAAATGATCTCATCACTGGTATCACTATGATATACTATGTCAAATCATCATGAATAGAATAAGTGTTACAGACTGGAAATAGGAAATGCACACTGAGGAAAAGATAAATCTTCCATGGAGTCTAGAAAGTTGATCATCTTAAACAAAAGAATTGAGAAGAGTGCAGTTTTAAAAGTACATTGATCATCAAAGACAATGTGGAGAGACTAAATTGCTAGCCTTCTAAAGTAGCTGTGATATCCACAATCTTGATTGATATGTGTAATCTAGAATTGCTGGCAAGAGTTTCTTTTTGTTTGTCTAATTATTTTTCCTTCAGAGCAGCACTTTTCTCTACATCTAGAATTTTTCTGTAGAATTTTAACACGACAGTCAGTATCATTCTGGATCCCTCTTTAGACCCACCCATGAGCAGATCTCCTTTTTTTTTTCCTATTTACTGTAGTGGCTTTTGAGAAAATCATCACTTTTGAATTGAAAACTATTTCCATTAAATATTGATAATTAAATACTGAGCATGAAATAAGGCTAAGAACCATTTTTTATATACTGAAAATTAACCCCAGAAGGAGAAAGAGAGAAAAAAAAGGGGGGGGGGGGGGGGGGACACAAAAAAAAAAAACACATTCTTCTGCCATTCTGATCAGGTTCACTGCAATGCAAGGAAGAATTTTGGCAGATTTTGGACTTGCTGCTGAGTACTTATGGTCCAGAAGTAATTCATTCACACTTTACATCTAGTACTGAAGTAAACAAAGACTGAATGATTTTGGAATTATCCAGTATAAACTTTGCTTTGTTCTTTCAACCTTCTGCCTCTACTAACAAGGGAAAGAGACTTGTTTGAGAAGCCCAACTGCACAAGACCTTGGAACTTGTATATTCCTAGATTGATGCAAATGGGTATTTAGAGCAAGTAAAATTTTGCCTTGCTACATGTCATTATGACACAGATTCTTTGAGTAACACAGCTCTCAAAAGAAATATGTAACTTTCCTGGCAATAATTTGCTTGTATTTTAAAACCTTACTCTTTCAAAATAAAAAAAACAACCTACATCACTGTATTTCTTTTCTATAAGGACACATTTCCTGTTCTCAGTCATATCACTAAAACCTGTTTAAACTTTTTGTATTTGGATCTTCCAGCATCAGTTTTGAAGGCAGGGTAGCTCTTCCTACTGTAAGAGTAATTATAACCATTGCTTCTGGGAATTCATTCTTCATTTTACCTGTGCACTGCGCTAGTCTCTTGATTTGGCATCTTGTGCTGATGCTTATCTTAGGACAGCAATTCTGCACTCAGTGTTTTCTTCATCAGATCTCCTGGGATTTTACAGCATGCTATTCACAACAAAATGGGTGCACGATGGGGAAAATAGTTTCTGCTTACCACTAATTATTAGAGTTTTAATTATTGGAGTATTGGCTCTGCAGATGCACACATCCTATACTTTTTTTTTCATCTAGCTTCTGCTGATTATGGGAAGGAAATAAGACTGTCCAGATTATTTAGCCCATTTGTGTCTGTGTGCTGTGTTCACATGGCCGTGAACAGTGAGGGGATGTCTCCTCAGCTCATTTGAGGAACAAGAGGCAAAATCTTAGAGCTGTAGGTCTGTAGAGCAGCAGTTAGGAGACACAACTATTGTTTTACCCCAGTAGAGATGTTGCTTCTGTCAGTGTTTGAGCAACTCAAACTGGCACCTATAGGCTTTCTGTTTCCTGAACAGTTTATTTGTAACAAAGTCCCTTTGTATATTGCACATTAAAACCAAAAAAGTTATCTCACAATAGTGTTTATAGTTAGGCTGACAGAATCTCATCCAAGAACCAGAGAAATTGAACGAGATGAACAACAGCATTCGTTTGTAATTTAACAGAATCAACTGATGTAAGCTGAGAAACTGCCTTGTGCATGAACAAAAAACAAGTGTTAATTCACAATTAGTCAATTCAAAATTTATTAAACTTTTAGACCTTGTACGTTGTTTTTGTTGGTTGATAGAATGTTAAATAAGCAGAACAAAAACAGGAAAGGAAGAGAATAGAGGAAGAACTGAAAAGCTATAGGGGTGAATGAATAGGACTGTGTGTGTCTGAAAAAAGGGAAATTATTTCAGAGAACATTTTGAGTGGTACCTACAACGTGCTAGACTGTTTTTTTTGTCCTGCTGTTATTAGTGCATATAGTCTTTTTAGATAGCCTGGGCAGTATATTTTAACTAAACATTTTATCTGAATATCAAGTGGGTAATCCGTCCTTTCCCCCAAAATAGGAGGAAATGCAAGAGAGCGTGTTTAAAAATTCTTCCTAGCCTGTTTAGAGGACATGCCTGCTGGACAGTAAGGTTCAGCAGCTGCCATTGTGCTGTCATTAGCCAGACATTTGTTATCAATGAAATGCTGCAGAACTATTGTTCCAAGGCTGTTGCTGTAAAATCATAGTGCATTGTAGTTTGTTGGAGGTTAGTAGCACTTGTTAATTTGATCAAGGCTGAAGTTTACGGAGGATAAAGTAAACAATGCAAACTGCAGACACCATCAGTTTCCTATGGGCAGTGAAGTGTAGTTTGTTCCATTTACACTTCACAACAACATCTGATGGGCTTTGTCAGTGCTGCACAGAGTAATTAAACCTGAAATCAATAGCAGGCATTTGTCATGTTTACAGCCGCTCTTTCTGCTGGGTTAAACTCATCAGTTTAGTGCCGTTCTGTTTTACTGCAGAGACACGCTCCATTATTTCTTCAGGTACAGTTGAGATATTCAGTTACATGCCCAATAGTTTGAATACGACAGTAAGATTAAAAGGGGCAGGCAAATGGATAGTTTTGGTAATTTATTCACTGATTTCCTTAAACGGTGTTGGATTTCCATTTTCTTCTACCTACCCTTTATGGAACCCTTTATACCTTGGGATAGTATCTTCCCATTGCCCAGTGATGGCAATGAAAGCAGCACTAAAATGATATGTAAGTTGATATAGTATATAACTTTGATCCAATCACAGGACATTGCACTGAACTAGTAAAATTAAACTAGTGTACTGGTTTCCTGAGAACAGTTCCAAGCCTTGATTACATACTGAACTTCTTTGTAGTTCCTTTGGAATAAAATGGACTTCACTGGTTTTGTTCAGTTTATTTCAGCTATTTGTACCTATGCTCCTTCAGTTTCCTTTGAGATTCTTACTTAATTTTTTTTTCCCCTCAATTTTCTGAATTATAGATCAGATCATCCTGAATTTTATAGCAAGAGAGTTTTCAGTTCAGTGGTATTCTAGTTAATCTTTGGACACGAAACCCGAGAGACTTTGAGGAAACTTCAAATTTACACATTTACTGTGTAGAGATGTTATATAATTTTAATGCAAGTTCTAGTAGTGCATTTTAGAAACAGTCTCTGTCTAATGGTACCTGCTAACCTTAGTTTTGCTCTCTAGACAGCTTTGACTTACTGTTATATTTATGCATGTGTAAGGTCTTTGTTGGGATGTTAATAGTAAGAGTGAAGTTTGACAGATTGGATGTGCCATTAATCTTATGCTGGAGCAGTGATCCTATATTGCTGATGGCTCAAATGCTTGTAAACTGCATTAAAGATTGCTAGAGGTTTGGTTTGGTTTTTGGTTTGTTTTTTTTTTCCCTAACTCTTGCTCTTGCATATGTGCAGTTTCAAATTCTAATACTTACATTTAAGTCTGATTAAATATTTACTAGATGATTTGTCCAGAGCACCAGGAAAGCTTCCTTCTAAAGATTTGTTACAAGCGATATTTAGATCAGTGGCAGGCAATTATTTCAATTAGAATGATCTTAACTATATCACACTTTCATCTCAAATGATTTCAAAATGCTTTACAAACTGTCACAATTTATACACAGCTTGCTTTATCCACTGCTGAAGTGCAGCCACCCTGGGTGAAACATAGCAACCATTCAACACTGCAAAGCAGCTTGGGACTGGAAATTAAGGATCTCTCTGTATTTGTAATTGCAGTGGGAAATTAGGTAGGCTGAATGTAATTACCTGAGCTGGAATTTGGCCAGGAGACTGAAGTTAACATACCTACTCTTCATAAGAGTTCCCTGGGATTGCTAATGACCAATTTGGGTAGGACCTTCCATTTATATCTCATCCAAAAGAAAGCTCCTACAGGAATACAATGCCCCAAACACCTCTCTTGTGCACAGCTATTGCACTGGTATGAAGGAAGGTACAGTGTTGACATGTGATCACGTGACAGTGTGACACGTGCTTGGGATTAGCAGTTACAAAGCTCAGAAAAGATATTATTTAGTTGACATTTTTTTTCTTTCTCTAAATTTGCTGGGTGAGTAAGGTTAGCTATGCACCGTAAGTGAAGAGATGTATAATACAGGAATGAGGGAACATTTGTATATCTAGAAGGCCTTCTGTGAGAAAGACATGATATTTCTTATACTTTTGGCTGAGGGCTAGAAAAGATTAGGTTTACTTAATTGTCCTCATTGTATTTCTTTTTATTATCAGTGTAGAATGAGAAGCTTTATATTAAAACTGTTTTGTGTAGTGTGTTTCAGTTTATGTAATAGCTGCCTATAGAGGCTAACCGATCTAAATTGGTAGCTGACATAATTCTGTGTAGCAAATCATCTCGATGAGATCTGAACTAAAAAAAGTGAAGACAATATTGTGCTTAGGTTGAATTAGCTACTTCTGTTATCTGTACCATAAATATTTAGCTCTAAATCATGCGAAACAGGTTCAGAGAGCAGATTCACAGGTCTCAGTTTACTAATATGTGAGACTTTTCTTAAGAGGAAGAAACGATGCGATGCAAAATATTTCATGTTGGACCTGCTCACAGTTGGGAGGAAATACTGCATTCACTTGTCCCCTCTAAAATTTCATGTGGATTAAATGCTTAGATGTAGCTTCTTCACTGTGATCCATGTCAATACGTACCCTCTATCAGTCTAGTGCACTGGATGGGTACTTAAGATCTGCAAGTTATCTTCTAAGATGTAAGTAATGTGGAAAAATTAATTGGATTGTGGTTTGATTTCTGTTTGAGAAATGGAATGGGAGAATAATACTTCTTGCAGAGAACGTTCTTAACGCGAAAATCTTCAGTTTATTGGTAATGCATAGAAATGTTGCTGCTGCAGACTTGCAGTCTGACCTTGGTGCTAAGAAAGGTTATGGAGCAGTTCATGTTGAGTGCCATCATGCAGTGCATACAGGACAACCAGGTGATCGGGCCCAGTCAGAAAGGGTTTCTGAAAGGCAGGTCCTGCTTGGCTAACCTGATCTCCTATGACAAGGTCACCCACTAAGTGGATGAGGGGAAGGGCTGTGGATGTTGTCCATGATGAAAGGGTATCATCATTTTTAGAATAAGTACTACAGAACATGATGGTAAAATCTTCTCCCCCGGCATGCAGAAAGAAATAGTTCTTCCAAAGTCAGCAAAGTCTAGCTCCTGCTGAAGTGGAGTCATGTGTGACAGCTCCTTGATAAGGAGAGAGGGGTAAACACTTCAGACCTTTGTGACTCATATACTGCAGATGATGTTCTTTCCAGATAGGAGGTAGCCATCCTACACTTTTTCTTGCTTCCTGAATTCCACTTTAGTCACAGAGTTGGTATTTTTATTTGCTTTTCTGTATATCGTGCCTGTAAACTGAAAGTGTTTTCCACATTGACATCTAGGGAATACTTGGCTTTTGTACCAGGAAAACTAAATTCTTAAGTTGGTGCGTAAAATGGTTGATATTAATTGCTGATGTGGACGTGGCCTTCTCTGCATCAATGCATAAGCTGAATATGAAATATGTCAAGGTGTCTTCTGAAACCACTCAAATACAGCCTTTTGCTGTCACTGGAATGTGCCTATCAGAGCTGAAGCTGTATCAGTGGCTTTGGTACAAAATGCCTTCATTCTTAATGTCTCCTGAAGCTTTATCTATATTCTTATCAACCACTGCAGTCACACTGAGGAAGACTCAAAGCTAATGCAGCATGTGATAGAGTGATTCTATTTGCTTCAAGAACTCAGCAACTGCTCCTGTGATGATTGTGGATATGGGAACTTACTGCTTGGAGCATTCACATTACGAATACGTACATCACTCAAAGATAGAAAAAGGTACCACTTGCTGATCACTGAAGTTCTTCAGGTTTTGTAATCCACATATAAATTATTCTCATCCTTATATCCCTCTTATCCTATCCTTGAACAATCTTTTTTTTATTATTATTTTTTGGGTTGGGATTCTGCAGCAGAGAAGGAAATGTCATTGTGTATAGCTCCCTGTACTTTCCCCATTTATGTGCTGACCATGTTCTTGTGATATTGAGAGAGAAATCTTTAGTTGTGGGTGACAACGCATACCTACACAGACAAGGGTGAAAGTATACTTAAAAGGTACTTTTCAAAAAGCTTTACTTGCTTTACTTTTGGTTGCCTGGCTTGGGTTCTGAGATTGTTTGTAGAACATGCTGGATTGTGCTTTTAGGTTGGCAATCATAAAACTCTATTTTGGCTTATGCAAAACACAAGAGTACAGTTTCTTAGTGGCCGTGCCTGTGACGTCAGTTGTGTTAAGTACATTTGAAACTACAAGAACTGGGAAATTAGATTGGGTTAATGTTTTCATGTAGAACAACTACATCTACTGTACCATTACTATAGAAAATGACAGTTCTGAAAGGAATGTGCTGTTCTAAAAACCAAAACAACTGCGGAAAAGCAGGGACTTTGTTTTCACAAAAAACAGCTTGCTTTAGGATTAATATTATTCTTACATCTACATTTAACCTGAAGTCCAATGACAATTGGTTTGTACAGACTATTTATTATATGAATGCTTTCTATAATAAATAGATTTTAAATTACTTGGTATCTATAGAAGCAATAATAAAATAGATCTCATTATTTAAATACTTTCTGAACTGTTGTTTGGTAAAATAAGTATACGGATAAAAACATAGAAAGATTGTGTGTCTATATGCATGTTCTAGTAACTTCCTTAGGAGACACACTAAATACCCGTGTTTCTTGTTTTCTGCAGAAAATGTCAGCTTTCACACATCTGTTGAGCTCTAGGATTCAGTGAAATTCTAATGAGGAAAAATAGCTAAACTAGGTTTAAAATATTTGCCATAGTTTTCCTTGTTACTGTAAAATGTTGTTCTGATTTGAAAAGTTTCAGTGAATATACTTCTACCATAGTGTAGGAAAGTCTACTTCTTTCATGAGCATTACCATTTTTATAAAAATGAGTATTAAATAAAGAGTTGTACAGACAACCACAATATTGCATTGACAGAGCTGAACTTGTTCATCTGTTTTCCCTAGAATGCAGACCTGTTCTGCGTAACTGAAGTTCCGCTGTATATACATTCTACGTTTAAAATTTAACATCCTTTCTATTTAAGGGTACAGGATATTTCTGCAGGTGTTATGGAGAACGGTGGTGGAGTTGACACAAAGTAATTATTTTTAACACTGTACATTAAAAAGAAATATGTTCTGGTTTGTGTTTATATATTTAGTTTTGCTTGAAGGTTTTCTAAATAGCCTTTTTCAAAAATTTATAAGATTTTTCTAATGGGAGTAGAGATGCATTCTCTGTTATTTAAACAAACTGGAAAAAATAAGGTAAGAAGAGGTTTGTTTTCTTCTACTCCTTGCAATGAAGGTGAGACTTTTTTCATTCAAAAATATTAAAATAATCTTTTAAAGAAGTTTATTAATGATAAATATTTCACTAAATGCTTTTAAGGGCAAAATTAAGTCTAATCTTAATTATCTCAATATTGGTTATAGAAGTAACCAAGTAAATAGGTCAACAGTTCTCCAACATCAGTTACTACATTTCAGAATCCCATGCGAAACAGCTATTGGGATCAAACTATATACCCATCCAGGAGGTCCTAGGGGAATTCCATAAACAAAAATCTAGAAACTGAACATTTTTAGGAATGTTTGAATGGACACGAGTACAAAAAATGAAGTGGTGAAAAAAATTTTCAGCTAAGACCACTCACTTGCTGTCAGTTAAATGCATTATCACTATGGGAAAACTCATGGAAGCCAAACGGCTTGTCAGTGGACCAAAGTATGCAACTTAGATTAGCCAAAATACATTTCTATAAAATTTCATTTAGAACATTACTTTACAACAAAATCTCCCTTGATTACCGTCAAGGGGTTAGTTAGGGCTATTAATTTTTCAAAGAATTGTGGAAATTAAAAGGAATTAATTTTCAAAGCTGTAATTTTATGCTAATATGTTTATAATTTTCTACAGTGTTTGGCAAAATAAAATATATTCTGTAAAATCCAGTATATTTTCCATGTGTCATTTAATGAAGCAACAAAAGATTGTGTAAGCTTCCAATTAATTTAATTTAAAAATTGGCACAATTAGCCCATGAATCTCTTTATTTGCACCTTTCTGTCACTTCAGAGGCCCTGTGGTCATATGGGAGGTTTGTGTAGGTAATAGATATTGTGTTGAATATTATTGTTTACTTTTTAAATACCTTTCTCACTGTAATTTTTATAGTTGTACAATTGAAGGAACATTTGGTTTTGCATTAGCATCTGAATAAGGAGGTTTATTATTTATTTGCTTCATCTACTCTGCGTAGTGCCATTAATGCAAAAATATTAGTCTTTGTAATGACAAAAAGAAAGTGTGTATCTAATGACCTTACTGTGAGTAATTAGCCTTTTCCCCTAGTGATGCAGAATTGTCCATCCTTAAATATGTAAGAAAATGGAGAGCCTTTCTAATTCCTTAACTGGTCATTATGAAATAAATAAATAGACATTCCCATGCAGTTTCATCTTTTCCAGAATTGAAATGATTGAAGTTCTCTCTCATAATATGCTCTAAAAATATCAATAGGTATATATAATCAAACTGTGATGCTATAGAAGAAAAATTAATGATGCAATAATAGGAAAATAAGTTTGTGTTTAACAGTCTAAAACTATATTATGCAGAAACCAATAATGAAATTGTAAACTGTCTTTTCAGACAAAATGTATAAACTTAAGATAGGGAGGAGGATGTGGGATTGGACAAGTTCTTAATCCTATGTAATTTCAAGACCTTTTTTTATACTTATATCAACTTTAACTGAGTTTTGATACTGAATTGCATTCCCTTGCAGATTGACTTTATTTCAAATAAGTAGCTTTTGCTTTTCCTGACTTAAAAACTCTCTGTATGGAAAAGTATGCAACAGTGAACCTAAATGCAGTGTTAAAATTTTAGAGTATATAACACACTTCGAAAGAACGTTTCTGTGTTCTCGTTTCCACGTTATTCTCAATAAACACAAATGTTGGTTTTAAAGCAAATGTTTTTCTCAAGAGAATGTGTTTGTTGCAATATAGAGGCATTCTGCTACCAACTGCATAGCTCTAAAGAGCTTTTCTGCTCTTTGAAGGGTTGTCGTTTTCCTCCGTTAGCATTCAGAACCAATGGATCTGATGAGATCCTCTCAATCAATCACTGGTTTACTGACACTGTATATCATGTTTCTAATTAAATTCTAATAAAATCTCTTGAAGTTACACTTTTCCACAGTTAACATCAAGTCCAACATGTTTTCTCTTCCGTTTCGTTTTGTAGTCTGTTGTCATCATGTTTTCTGCCACAGCAGTGTTAGTTATTCAATTTCTTTTTATCTTTGAACTTTCTCTTGTGTTCTGCTTGCTGTAATACTTTATTTTTCACTTCTGTGGAGTCACTGATTTGCTCTTATGCCTTCTGAAGCTGGATTCATGACACCACTGGTGGAGTCAGTGACCCCTACTACCTCCAAGCAGCATGCTTGTACTGCCAGGTCAGTGCTTTGATACCAGTCTGTTTCCATGATAGCAGGAAAGGACCGTGACTAACTTAAGTGATGTATCCAAGTTGCCCACAAACTTGCACCAGCAAATCAGTACTGAGCCCTAACACGATCATGACACCAAATGTCATGAGGACCTGTCTTCAGATCAATATTTATTAGTTCATTTTCTTTATCTACACCCTGTCAGTCCTTCAGTGTGCTTCCCAACACGATTTTACTCTTTTTCCTCAAGAGCTGTTGAAGAGAATTACCAAGACCTTGAGACTGAACTCATATTGGTTTAAGACCTGAGAACTTGCCAGTCTCCTGCATGTTTCTTGAATTTGCCTATGTGTGAAGTATGCATCTTACATGTATAAGCAGTGCTAGATTCTGGGTTTGCAACATGAAAACAGAAAACATCCATTTGCTTTCTAAAGATCTTGAATATTGCTTTTCTCTTTTGGAACATTTGTGACCGTGACTGATCAGAAAACTGAAGTAAAGGCAAAACTTTATCCTTAGACAAAGCTTTCCCATCCTTGATTCTTTCAATAAGAAAAATGTGTTTATCTCTTATTCACAACAAAATTAGTTGCAAAGCAGCACTATTAAGGTACATTTCTATTCAGCAGGACAGGGACAAACATTTCAAACTTTTGATAGACGTGAGAGAGATACTTAAGTCTTTGTATTCTGAAAGAATACTAGTGCTTCTAGTTCAAAACATCTTTAAACGTGCCTATTGACAGACCTGATCCTGGAGCATATGCAAAATCTGTGGAGTTTCATTGACGCCATTAAAAGAATTCCAAAACAGACAGTTCTTGACTTTCAAACATGTTGGATTTCGCAAAGCAAAAGTTTTCTTCCTGTAATCAAGGTTTCTTGTCTGCAGCTAAAAATAGGACAAAAATGCTTGATCAGTTTTGGGGTCTATTCAAATCTGTCTTTAGGAGTAACCACTTTAATATTCTGCTATTTAGCCATAGCCATTTACAGTTCATTTATAGGTGTTTTGATCACAGTCTGAGCCCTCAAATTGTTGTCAGTAGTAGCAAGTCATCATAAGATAGTCTGCACATGTTCTTCTGGCTCTGCTTTACACTTTGGAGGTAGACACCTTCATAGGAAAGAGCCCAACTAGATACATATTTTTTCCTTTCATGTCTGAGAAATCAGTGTCACTACGTACCCTGTAGAACAGACTGCTCCCTGCCCATGCAGCTGGTCTCTGCTTTAACAGTTCAGGCCTTGAGACTGGTAAATACTTTGATTTCTTCAAGACTTTTATGCCTTTACTTAATTTCTGGCGCTCTAAAGAAGGTTGAGGTAGGATAAATATTTCCAGTACTTAAATTTTTTACATCCTTTTATTTTTTCAGATCTTTTGCACCAATATAATGATGGGTAAAGGGTGCACCAACATAAACTAATCTTAGAGCATTCAGATATTATTCTACAGCCATGGTCTCTTTTTAGTGAGTATGTAATTTAGTTTATTTGCCAAAAATAACTTTGGAGATGTCAATAATACTCTATATATAGAAAAGACTGTATTTGAAAAAAATATATATTTTTCACCTTTGGCTGACATGAAGAATTGAAAGCCAATAAGCATTATATACTTTTTTTTTTTAATACTTGTGACGTTAAAGCAGACAGGTCTATGCTTATATTTTCTGGTATTGTTTTAGGAGCTTTATTATTTTAGTAGCTGTTTTTTTAAATTATTATCTTAGCAGCATTTAGCATTTGTAGAATTCCACAGAAAAAACTGTACAATTTTCACTGAATTTTTCTCCCAAACATTTAATGCATATCTGGTTTTATTCCTCATATTAATTCTCTACTTGAGTCCTTAGAAGAATTAGACTTGTCTGTTGGAACTGCCTTTTGGAGTGCTGTGTTATGAGTGAAAGGCTGCTTGTAGTTATTGTTTATAGTTTGCAGATAGGAAAAATGCAACCTGTCAGAAAATATTTTACCCATATTCCTACTGAAAGAGTGCTAGAGACCATTTGGAACAAACTAAGCAAATTACTAAAGTGTGTGATCTCTTGCTTCCCTCTGTCAGTCTGTGTATGTAGTTCAGTATGCATTTTCTAAAATTCCTCCCAAACATTATAAAGCAAAAATTCATGCCATGGGTCTAAAAAGATACTGTCTTTCAGATAGGAGTTAGTGTCAGTAACTCCAGGCTACGTGGTTTTTTTCCTTTGACCGTGGATACAGGGGAAAACCTGTTTAGCTCAGATACCATCAAAATATGTGTTAGACCAGTACAGAATCTCAACAACATAAATCCTCTGACTCATGTTAGAGCTTGTTCAAGCAGGGCTCAGCTGTTTCCACTGTGAACCTTCAAAGGGTTGCAGTTGTAGAGATTTACTAAGTAGCTGCATGGTCCTTGGTGCATAAATTACCAATCATTGAATGCTGGTGGCATATTAACAGAAGATCCCAAGTAAGGAGAGTGAATCAGTGATACCAGCTCAGATTATGTTATAGCTTCTATAACTTGCAGAGCCCAAACTATTTGCTAATAAGCATTAATTGCATCAATTGATCCTCAGGCATGGGGGAAAAACCCCAACCACCTCATGCATATTGTTTTACAATATTGTTTTACAATAATTTTCTTTTCTATAGCTGGGGAACTTCTCAACTGTATTTCAATGACTTTGTGGCACTTGATGTCACCATGCCCATTATGCCCTGGGAAGGGACACATATGACATGTAACAGATGCTACTAGAAAAATGTTGCTAGACTTCTCTGGGGAAGCTTTGTGGAGTGGGAGCAGATGCACATGAACACAGTCATTTTAAGATAAGTTATTTCTTACTTTGCTGCTCATATTATGAATAGGATACTTTATACCTACAAAAGAAACAGTCATTCCTGCCTGGGAAAAACAATTTCATTCCTCACAACATCAAGTTTAAGTAGTAAAAACAATTAATATAGATCCTTTAATAATTAGTTTATTGTGCTGATGCACCTGGTTGTCAAAATCAATTGTTCTTACCTTTAGAACAGAACACTGCTGTTGGAGTGACTATTCAAAATGACAATTGACCCTGTAAACCACAGGGATTTATGCCGTGTTTATAGGTATATCACTATGTGGACAAAATCATTGATCCTAAGAGTTGTCACTCCAATTCTTTCCAAACTTTTCTCGCACAGACATGGAACCGTAAAATAATTCTTAGATCACTTGCAACACAAAATGATTGGCATTTGTGTGCGTAAAAGGATGGAAGAATAACAGAAAACATTTTCTCTTGTGCTGTGGACACCAAGTATCCCTTGCTTGTCCGTACAAGTAATGGCCAAGTTAGTGGTGATCTCTGCAGCCTAAAAGGACTGAAGTTTAGTTATTACAAGAAATTCTGTATGGCCTGAGGTACTGGACTGATAATTCATCATAGTGTTGCATTACTTTGCATCTGCTTTCCTATTGCTTAGTTCAGCAACCGTTGTGCTTACAGTTTGCTTATAGTTTTGAGAGCTTTTGATGTTGTTATTTTTTCCTTACTTTCACATATTTTATGATGTCAGTATGAATTTGTGCTATAGGGGACAGGAACTGAAGTTCAAACATCTTCAGCAAACACACAAGAAAGTGTTGCTGTTCCAGGGAGAGACACTTAGCTGCTGTGATGAATAAGAGAATGCAGAGAAAAAAGCAGATGTGCTGAATCAGGTGGAAATTTTCTCTAGCCTAGTACTCCACCTCTGATACCAGATGTCCAGGTAGAGTGTAACAACATAGCAAGCACCTTGTAATACTTCCACAGAATAATCACCTGGCTTCCTGATCTCTTGAGCTCCAGTGTTTGTTGTTTCGAGAATGTTCCCAGTGAGTATTTATGTTGCCCTTCCAAAGAGAGTTTGACTAGCAGCAACAGAGTCTGATCCTTTTAGGATTCACATATAAATAGTGGCTTGAACATGGGAAAATTAATCTACATTCCTTTATGCTTGAAATATATTATTTCTGCCTCAGACATGCATCCTTTGATTTAACCATGGAATATTTCCCCCTCAAAAGCAAAACCAAAATGATCTTCAGTTTCTTTCTTTGGATTTTGGTGAGGCAAATACTAGGACAGGTGGTTGCTCCCCACTTCCCATGGTAACGTTTTCCCAGTTTCAGACTGTCAGGCCAGAGGGCTGCCCTTGCTCCGGCTGCACTGACAGGCTCTGTCCGGGGAGCAGACGATGGTGACATTTGCTCTGACTGCTCGGGCTGTTCTGCTAGCTCTGCTTTTCTGCAAGAGTACACATGGTTCTGCACGTGGGATTACATACAGTCCTCATGTATAACCTGGACTCTTAAGTGGACTCTTCTACCTTTAAAAGCTTTTAGACTAGAACTGTCGCATTAGAAGGCTTAAAAATATTATCTTAGATTAGGGCAGCCACTCATCAAATGGGTATTTGGGCTTAATTAGTTGACCCTGGCTTCTACACACTCTGATAACTGTAAACTCTCCCCCACTCCACTGCATAATGTGCCTGTGTTTCTAACAGACATACCTCCCAAATACAACTGGCAACAACATACATAAATTTAATAAGTTTCAGGCTTGTTCATGGGGGGGTTTGGTGCATCTCTCTACTGGGCAGCACTATCATTACTAGCCATGATGTTTTAACAATTTATTTTAAAGATGTACATTGAAAAGAATGCACATTTGAAGAAATATTTCGAAATGTGGAACGCAGCCATCCTATTTTATAGTTTTGCAATGAGAAGAAATTCTGAATGCCAAAAGTCTCTGAAATTTCAATATTTGAGTAGCTCTGTATGTAAAAGTCTACCTGTCCTCCTCTTCCCTTAAGGGCTTTTTAATGGAAAAATTAAAATAGAATATCTTGTCAAAAATCAATTTTAAAATAAACTAAATCAGATTGTATCTTTGTAACCTACATAAAATATCATAGAAAATTGTGACTGTTGCTAGATCATGAATTATAATCAAAGGAAGTTCATTGAAAATCAGATTTAAAGGAATGGAAACTTTTATTACAGAAGAATATATTTCAAACAACTTCACCTGGTAGCAAATGATGAGTCAAACATTATACTAGTGTTTAAAATCAAGTTAATCAAATTGGAAACATTAAAATTAATAAGAATTTACGTGAGTATTGCATTGTGTCAGTTTTACAAATAAATTGGAAAATGAGAGTTTGGAAAAGTAAAATGTGCGTGAATAATTTGATGTATTCTCTGGCAATTAAGACTAGATGATTTCTATGCAGAAGGGTCTATTCAGTAAGGTAGAGGATGTGTTCTTTTTAGTAGTTTCTGCTGTAACTATTTACGACATCACTTCTGTACAAGTCATTTATTAATAACATTTACTGTAGTATAAATATATTCAGCAAAGTCCTAACTGCTTGAAATTCATTTGCAGTTTTTCTGTTTATTTATTTCCCTGAGACCATAATCTTGTCATCTATATTTTGCAGATGTTTGTAAGTGAGTGAGTCAGGGAAATTGTGGAAGTGACACATGATTTTATTTTTCAGAAAGGTATTTTTCTGTAAGTGTAATCAATTACTTTTCTCTTTAGGCTGCTCTGGAGCAAATCATTAAAGAAAATCTGTGGTTAGCTCAAGAATATCAAATCTTTCAGAACTACTACTTAAACAGTAAAGAAGACCTCTTAGAACTCTATGACAATAGAATCAGGGCAGAAACTGCCACTAGAGATCATCAGCAGGTAAAGTGCTAATATCACTCATTCAGCTCATTTATCTCATCTCTAGAATTCATTTGATTAATGCATCTATTTAATAGCAATAGAATACTTGCTGGTAATACCTATCATCTGAATTCTTATTTTCTTCTTGTCTAATTCACATTTTTCCTTTTTTCTTTCTTTTTTTTTTCTTTTCCTGATGTGTTTTTGGCTTTTTAATATTTTTAACAGAACAGTTCATGTAAGATATTCAAAATTCATTATTCATGAACTCCTCTTTTGCACTTGAAATGTATTTGATTTTGTGTATAAATATATTATGCTCTAATTAAAGTATGCCTCACCATTACATATAACTTCTTAATAAAACACTTTTTCTGGAAATGGTGAGTTTTACAACATCTACAGTCACACTCTATAAGCATTTAATTTAGAAAACAGTCAAATGAAAAAGGTAAAATCTAGCATGATGAACTTCCATCATGGAATTGCAGTGGCCAGATGAAATTTTTATTGAATAATTAGTTACATTAAAAAGGTAGATTTTTTTTTTTTTAATTTACCAGTGCTGTGGAACCTGAGTCAAGTGATGTTGTAAAACTTTGTGGTGGAAATATAGTGTCAACTCACAGAAAAAGAAATTACTATTTCGTTTCCCTGTGTTTACATATAGCTCTCAAAATAGAAGTCTATCAGTGACAATTATAATCAATTAAATGTATTGTTTAGATATTTTAGTCAGGTAATTGCTTGCTCGCCTTTCACATCTACATTTCTGAAAATTAATATGTGTTTAAGTCATCATGCTCACAGACCTTAAGTTCACATGAACAATTTCAGGTGAGAAACTATATTATCTCAGGTCATTTCTGCAGGTCCTGATATATTGATATTTTAGTCAATATAGATATTTTAGTCAATCATTTTTAAAAGTATAGTGTAGAAGTCTTCAAATAAAGAAATTAGATATGACATTCAGTTTATTTGCTAGTACTTTTATCAATACATTTTATATTCTAAACCCATGTCTTCATCCATTCTTCATTTTCTCAGATACCACCTCAGTTAATCTGTAATTTTCAAATTCAGTATATTCAGTTTGTTCTTGAGAAATATAAATATGAAAATCCCTTCCAAAATATTCTTGTTAACTGTATAGCTCTTCTGTATTTCAGGAACAGAACTGTTTTAAAGTCATATATTCTTTGTGATAACCATATTTGGAGAACAAGTTAGAGACTTAAAACATAAAAGTAGAAGAATTTATTGCCTATCTTTCTTCACCAAGTGAGTGTCAATTATGTTCTGTTGCTATGAACACAGAGGCAATGCTATAACTATTGAATTGTTTTCTTAAAAAGACTGGATTATAGATGGGATTTAAAGGTTGGGGGGTTTTTTGAATGCATAATTGGAGCCTCTCCACAGAAAAGTATTTCTATGTTAGGTTATCATCTGGGCATTTTATTTCTTTGGGTGTAAGAATACATGTCTTCTGCATTCTCGGAATTTTATAGTTCTTGGTAATATTTGTGAAAGAGATTTCCCACTCAACAGTTTACCTCTTCTGGACATAGTTTGGGTGATATTATCATGCATCTCAATGATGTAGTCTGGAAGCAAAGAAAATTGCAAATGAGCTGGCATATATTATTGCTTTTTTCCTTCTCAATTTAAATACAATAAAATAAACATAGTAAAACATAGCAAAATAGCAATGCAATACCAAGAGGATCTAGTTTCATCAGCAGTGCTATATAATAATTTGTTTGGCTTTTAAAAATCTTGTTTATGAAGAAAATGGTTATGAGTATCTTGATGTTCTATAGGAGCTTATAATCAGCATTACAGTACAAACACCTAGCTTGTGGTAGAAATTAGTGATGGCAACGTTTAGAACTTTGGACAGTCCTCTGAGGCATTCAGCTGTGGTATGTGTATGAAGAAGGGAAATTCTATTCAAAATATTAATTTCAGGATTACGGTCACAATGTAATTTCCTTATTGATAACTCTTCATTTTGTTAAATGCATAACTAGTCCAACTATTAAAACAAAGCATTTCTACCATTATGACATTAAAAAAAAAGTATTTAGGAATTATGACAAAAGGAAAAAAACTTGTTGATTACATACAGCTCCTATAAAAAGAAGCTATGTTTTCATCTTAGGTTTTTGCTAGTGAGTGAATTACAACTTCAACAGAAAATCAATTCTGGAGGAGTGTCAAAGTAATGACTTTTCTAGGTGCTGTGCTATAAATATGCATTACAATGACATGAACATTCAAGAAGAAGAAAGTGTGTTCATCCTTCCATGAACCCTGAGAACTTTCTTTCTTATATATAATTACACAAAATTAGAAGCAAATTTTTACATGTACTAATGTAGAAGACAAATTGGTATTTTAAAAATTTTTTTTTTCCATAATTTTAACTGGGTATAGTAACTTCTCTAACTAATGAAGTAGATTTGCCTTTGTTTCCTATGCCCCTGAAAAGGATCATCTTGATGATGGGTGAAATAATGCTTTGGTACCACGAAGTGTTTTGTCATGTCTTTGTAAGCTTTGCACTGTGGAAGGTGCACTTACTGAGTGGTGGGGATATAAATTCCTTAGTAAAGGACCTGTGCCCATCAAAATAGGAATTTCTTCTGCATAGGGAATGCAGAGGCATGCTCCTGGGAGGAGATTAGTGTTTTCTTCCTACTGCTACATACGTGAGGTGGATGAAGAGGATTTCCTTTCCCACTGACATTTTCTAGATGTTTGTAACTTTTCCTCCTGGAGCCGTTGAGTTTCATTACAAAAAGCAAGCAGGTTAGGGTCAAAGGGGGATATTCACCCTAGTGTGTCCGAAAACAAAGTTCCTAAATGCAGGTATTTCAAAAATTTCATTTCCATTACATTCCTTTGACTTAGCATTATTTTTTAAATAATATTCAAGCATTTAAAGGTTTTTAAATCATGTTCTTATTCTGTGCCAAGGACTTCAGAGTCTGCTAATGCTCATTTGTAATCCTATCTCTAGACAGTGTATTGTGGAGATTTCAGATGGCTGTAGAGATGTAATAACTACTCCCAATTAATCTTCTGTTTTTAAAGCATACTGTATTTTTGAATAGTTGCTGATCATACCATAGATATATAATATTTAGTTTCAGTAACAAAAGAAAAATATTTCTTCCTGTAAAGATACTTTATTACATGTATAATCACTACCATAAAACATTTATATTTACCCTAATGTTTAATTTGATCAAATACCAGTGCAGGCAAATATCACTTTGGACAAGTATTTCCCTATAGTTCGTTATCCTGAGATACTCTTATTCTCAGTTCATTTTTCTTAATAGTTCATGCTCTTTGAATAAAAAAAAACAAAAAACACTTCCCTCAATAAAAATATCCTTTAATTTGGTTTTCATTTATATTTCTTCCACTGATAAATGGACTGTCTGTCACGTTGGATGTACTAGCTCCATTATAACATGAATCACACATTTCCATCTTTCTAGATGTCATTGGAATAAACTGGTGAATCTTGACATAGGCTTTAAATACATTTTGTTTAGTACCTAATCTTTTCCCTAATCATTTTCTTCAGTTAGATTTCTTTTTTTCATAGTGTTGATAGATTCTTAGTTTTTACATGTGTATTTTTGTGTGGCAAAATCTTGTGTGTAAAAGATTTGCAGGTTGTTCTTATTGTAGTAGACTTTCAGTAACAAAATCTTGCCTAATCTAGCTTCTCCCCTGCAAATAACAGCTGTATCTTCTGGAAATCTCAGTGGGATAGCACATTAGCACTGGGAGTATGAGTATGCTTTAACCCCAAATCTAATTATTTACCACATCTTTCTTTTTGTACTGAACAGTCTTAGAATGCCTATTCTATGAGCAAAATTTGATCATTCCTATATACTGTGCTAACGTGTCAGTGGTTGTACTGTAGACATAGGCATTGGTTCTTGTAATGAAACTAGAATTGATTCCCTAACGTGGAGGTATGAGATGTCACCATTTACTTGAATCCCTCCTTAGCACACCGAGCGGCATAGTCTTACAAAAATTTGGTAACTGGTTTTGGTTTTGTTCTTGTAACTTTTATTTTAATATAGTCTCTGTGCAACTTACAATTGCTTTAAAATGTAAGTAAAATACTAATTCTCATATTCACAATCTGCTATCTTGAGGTGTCCACATTATAGTAAGAGTTTGGGAGGAGGGGGAGTGTTGATCTCTGTTTTGGTTTTTTTTTTTTACTTTCTGGATAACTGACATATTATTGCAGTGAAACATATGTAGGGTCAATTCATGCTGAATAGTTAGAAACCATGATAACAAAAGTCATTACGCTGCAGTTCAGTTTTGACAGTAAAATTTCTGCAACATTATCACAAATCCTCATGCATTAGTGCAATGATCCTTACTGTAGTTTCATATTAGAATCAAAAGACTGCTGTAGCATGCTTGATACAAAAAAGTCATACAAGTCAAGTGAAGTTCTTTTATGCTTTTATAGATAACACATTTTCATGTCTTTCTCATGCATGTATCTGACTCTGAGCCCTCTTGGATATTTTTGTCTTTAGTATATTGCTCATCTGGGATATAACTTTAAAAAATAATATCCCTGTTTAGAAAGAACAAATAGAATATAAAGTAAATCTGACACTTAGGCAATTAATTCCTTCTGATTTTCTTGCTCCTATTCATTTACCTAATTGAAAAAAAAAAAATCATATAAAAAAAATGTAAGTTCTGTCTCTAAATTGTGGTTTTGATTAGTCAGCTCACTTATCTAGGGGTCTTGGATTGCTTTATGTCTGTGAATCTAATAGTGAAACCATTGATAAGATTATGGCAAAAAATGCACTTTAGACTTTTGAAACTACATTAGATTGACAGAATAGCCAGTTTCATATGAAACCATGAGGAAAAAATGTATCTTTGGTAAGCTTTTAATTATGCAAATTTACTAAACTTTCTTTCAGCTAATTCTATTTAAACAATGTAAACATCAAGTTAATGTTATGTTAAATTTGAATCAATAACTCAATAAGTTCAAATGACTCAATCAGAAAATGAATGCAACAGGCAGCCAAATCAAATTATTAGTTTGATAGCAAAAGGAAGTTACTGAGCTAAGTTATAGAGAAGTCGGTCTCCTTTCCATATGCATCAGCCATATCAGTGGCTGGCCAGGTTACAGTTTTTTTTACATAGTACAGCAGTTCTGCAGTCACAGAGCATTGTGAATCCTGTAAAACTTTAGTGTTAGTTCTTATAGTTTTCCAGAAGATTTCTCATTACCAAAAGTGTCATTTTTTAAATTATTATTTTATTGTTTTTCTAAAAGAAGTATAGAAATTTCATAATTCATATAGGCACTTATTTTTAAAATTCAGTGTTCTCTAATGCCTGGAGAGAACAGATGAGGAAAACCTGCTATTTTTCCATCATAGTCATAGATAGGATAGATAGTCATAGGCACAATCATCAGACAGACTACCTTCCATTATTAAATTCAACCCCCTCTATTTTTTTTCTTAAAAGTTTTTACTTTCTTTCTCTTATTTACATGTAAACTGGCCAAGTTGAATGGTTGCAGAGCAGTAAACAACTTCCTGAGAAAAGTTCAAAAGATATCCATATCTTACTTTATCTCCTTTACGTGTTCATTTTTAACCACATGGATTAATAGTTTGAGATTTACATTCATATTAGCTACATAAATTCATGTTCATTCACATTTACTTCAAACTTACTTTAAGAGCATCATTAAGGTCACAGTATTATAGCTTAATCTTGCAAATACTTAATAAAAAATATTTGGTGTCAAAATAGCTTGACTTAGCATTTAATAACTGACCAAAAAAAACTTGAAGCGAACAACCAACAAAATGCTCTAAATTAATAAAAATCATACTTCTGCTTTCCTGAAAATAGTTAGTAGACTCTTTCAGGATTATAAAGCACACCTACACTAACTCGTAACTGTAACCCAAATGCTTTACTAGGGGTGCTTTTGTTAAAGTCTTATTAGGCCTACATTTTCCATGCTTGTACACTTGAAAACTAAAGAATCCTGAATAGTTTAACATATAAGATTAATGTGCCTCGTTATGCAGACTGTTCTAGAAACTGGTATCAACTTTGTGTTGCACCTTCTTAAACCATTTTGTTCAGAAAGGATTAGTATCAGCCGGAATGGTCTCAGCTAGAATTAGCTGGAAGAACTCTGATAAAACAATTCTCAACTGTGTTGAACATCTGTGTGTTTTTCTGTGTACTCTGAACCAGCCATGTGAAGACAGGGCGCCAGGACCATTACTGCAACAGGGTTTTGTAAGTGTATCCCATGGAGCTGAGTCAACCAGATGGAAGTTTTTAAGTAAAACGTCTCTGAAGTTTTGGTATTTCCCAAAGATGCTTGTCCCAGTGAGGCAAATTGTGGCAAACAAATTATTTGAGGAGTTTGAGGACAGCAGTCTGCTTGATAGTCATAAAGACAGTTGGGAAACATCTCTGGCATGCCAGGTGTCCACATTTCTTCTTATTAATTAATATTGACATGTAAGATTAGACACTGAGATTTTTAAGCATTATTTTTAAAATGTGTTGGGACAATAAAATAGGAAATCACAGATCTAGAGAACAAAGTGGTCTGAAAGGCATCCAAAAAACTTGATTTTGAAGTGTCAGGAAAAGAAAGTAAAGACTAGTTTGAAGTGCTGCTGTTGTGTGCAGAACCAGTTCAAGCCTTTGCTGAGAGACTTAAGCCAAAGCATCCAAATACTGATGTCTCTCAAGAACAGTAAAGGCTTGACGAGAAGACAGTTAGGATGAGTCCACTGAAGAAAAATAGAAAATTACTGGTATTGCTGATACTGATTCCTGTCGGTAAAGCAATGTCTGGTGGGAATGAAGGGACCTATCACGCTGTTCTGATTCCTCTACAATCTCCTAGTGACAGTGAGTCAAATTCCTCTTCAATTCTAGCAGGGTTTTTCACTGGCAGTTATTTACCGTGCTAGGAACTTGGTTCCTTCTCCCTTGGGAAATTTAAAAGTAGTATCTAATGATGGTATCTCTGAGGTTAAAGTGGCTGGACTGCAGCATTAGTGAGTCAGCTGCACGATTACATTACATTAACTGTAATTATTTACAAGTAAGTAAACTGTAAAAGAGGCTGGAATAAAAGATTATGCTAGAAAAGATTTGGGCATTCTTCTGTAATCTGCCTGTCCTACCAATGGGTGTAGTAGACCTGTGCAAATCAATTTTTAGTTAGAAACAAATTCCAATAATTCTTCAAGTTTGTTTCAGGGTAATCTAAAACTAAGGTTTTCAGAATTTGGGACAAAAAAATAAATGTTGTAAGTTGGAGAAAACAAAAGTTTACTTTCAGAAAATTATCATTGTGGGGTTTTCAATTAAAACCAAAAGATATTTGGAAACCAATGGGTAGACCTAGAGAGGGCATTTGATATTTTTCAGCAAGGGGACATGGAATATATCCTCACTTAAATGTCAGTAATTCAGATGCTCAGTTTCTTCACAGGTTCAAGTATCCTCTTAATATGATTGGAAATAAAATTCCCTCGTTTCCCAGGAACACCAGCCTGAATGACCAGGTTACAAATTATCCTTGGCTAAGTCTGTCTCGGTTTCTTGCTGTATTGTCACAGACTGTGAATAATTAGTTCTGAAGGAGACAAAAAGGATGAAATAGTCATTAAGGTGTTCATCTAACAGTAGAACCTTGCTCTGAAAGGGATTTTGAGTAAATTATTCTCAAAGAAGTAGTTTCATCAGGGATGCTGAAGATAGCAACCCCAGAATAATGTAGGTCCCAGATATGGACATGCTACTGAAAGGTGACATGAGATTCTTTCAAATCTCTGCTTTAAATGAGACAGTGTGAATGTGAATTTCCACTTCTCGAGGACACTTAACTCTGGTATTGTGGTGTGCAGTCCCTCCATGATTGTCATGGTTCAAGCTTTTACCCCTTTACGTTACTCATGTTAGGGAACTTCTAAGGCTGCCAGCAGTCAGTGCGAGCTACTCCTGCTGGTACTCCTGCTCCTAACTGGCCTGTGTAGTACAGAAGAAAGCATTGTCCTTATTCTCTGGATACAGTGAGGATGTGGTGGGACACCGGAACATTGTTAATAAAAACAATGTTAAATAATAATTAAATTTACTCTATTTACACTGCAAATATATGTCAATTCCCGTCTTCAACTAGCTTTCTGCTTCTCTCTGAATAAGGTGGTTGAGAGCGTTTTAGATTTTGTGAAAGTTCCTGTCTCTCCTGTACTGCCTTACGTGCTACAGTCACTTATCTTTCCAAACTTCTAGGAGGTCTAGATGGATTTAATCTTTTCCTTGAAACTAGCAGAATGTATGTCCCAGGAGAATAGTGAAGCTTTATTAGAATAAAGCTTCCTTCTGTACCCAGAAGTTACCTTGTATACATAACTGGTTAGTAAACAACCCTTTGCTTCACTGAGGTGTGAAACTCTTGCATCTCCCTTTGGTGGCTATTTGACATTTTTCAGCAAGGATGTATCTTTCAATCAACCTGACATGCCCTGTCAACCTTCAAATTAAAAAAAACATACTGAGATATAGACAATTAAGTTATTTGTAGTCTATTGCTTCTTCTTGGTTGAAATCAGGTGTGATGGCAGAGCCACTCTGCTGTGGCAGTGGTTTTGGAGTGATCACCATCTCCTTAAACTGACACAGTACAGCCAGGGAAGGTGAGGGGTAGAGGAAGAGGCTACACATGTTTGAGGCCAGAAAGGACAAAGTGGTGATGCAGAATTATACCACAAGTGACCCACTAAAGGTACTTCTAATGTAGTTACTAGCCACATTTCATGGGGCCGTTCAGAGCATAGTTCCAGGACAACTTCAGCAGCAAGTTTAAATTGTTGCAGCTGCAGTCTGGTTCCTCCAGTGCTGGCTGCACTGGCACCAGCTTGGAGAGCTGATATAGCAGAACACTAACCTGACAAACCAGGTTTACCTGCAGCCACAACTACACCCTAAATGATGGCTTTGCCAACTCTCTTGAATTCATGTGCCCTGCACAAGACAAGTGAATGATGCAGTGATGGGCATTAGATGGATGCTGGAAGTGTTGCCACTCTGGCTGATACCTTCATACTGCCATGGAGCTGATATTTCATGTACTCTCTCTCTCATGCCTCTTTCTAATTCCAAAAGAAGACAACATGATTTCTTTCTGTTACTTTGTTATGAAGTTATTATGGGATTAAAATATATGTCAGTTTGTCCTAAAACAAATAATTGTAGAGCTGAGTCTGAGTGATCCCTGAAGAATTTTAGGGTTGTGGGATTGTATTATTATAAATTAAACCTAAAGAATATAAGGCAAGCCATTTTTCCTTGCTTGACTGAAGGAATTACATCTAATTGGAGAGTTCTGTAAGATGGGAATGTCATGTGTTCTTGCCATGAGACAAAGACAGACATAAAACAATGACCTAGGCTAGAAATTCACTTCTCTGGGGATCCACTGTAGCTCATTGATTTATGCTCTTGGGTATGAATCCCTGCAAATCATTAAAGATAATTCCACATTTTGGGGTCTGTTGGAATAAAAGTATGATATAAATAGCTTTAAAGTTTTCTAGCCCTTGGGGGGGGGGGGGGGGGGGGGGAAGAGGCATATTCACCGTTTCTGAAAAGGATTTGCTGAATTGAAGAGTGAATGAATGCAAAAAAAAGAGAGTGGCAATGAGGAATTAATAGTATGAAAAAGCACCAGAACTGTTTTAATTTCCAGAGATAAACTGTGTTGATGCATCTTTACTATCCATCTCCCAGCAACCCAGTGTAATTTTGTTAGTCCTAATATGTTTTACCACTAAATCTAGCCATTCTTGACTTTGATTTCAGTGCAATTTGTGTAATAGGTCAAGTAAAGTGGTGCTTATTGACTGCTGATTGTATACGTTTTTCCACCTGAAGTGCTATTGTTAATTGACGTGCTCTTTCATTTTCCTGAGATAATTTTCACTCTATTTGAATAACTGCCTGAATTTCCCCTTTGTAAACTAGGTCTCTTTCATAGCAAATATCAAATATAGTTTTGAGAATCAGACAAATTACAGACACTAATTCATTCCTTCAACAACAGAACATTAAAATAATCAGATTCAGGCTAGTTTGTCAAACATAATTTACCTTTAGTGAATATATGCTGTGTGCCCCTAACTAAATCACCCATTGCTAAATGTCTTGTAATCTTGTCCCATACCATTATTTATAGTAATATTCTTGCAAAAGAATTCTGAATAACACTAATGGCCTGAAGTTTTCTGAATAATTATTTTTGTTTTATAATCTTGCAGAATGATCTACCTCTGTTCCTAAGTGATTACAGATCTTGTATCGCCCGACTCTTTTATGTCAATACTTTGAGATTATAGACTTATAAGAGAGACTATAAAATTATGGCCTGTTGCTTTCCCTTATGAAGTTTTCTTCTTCTATTTCAAAGGTTGCCTTCAAAGGTTGCCTTCAGAATGTGTGTATATTTTTTTTTAATTTTTTTTTTAACTATGAGCATGGTGACATGGATTGTGCTTACCTTTCTGATGTCAGGGATGCATGCCTAGCTTCTTTCAGATGACAAGAGCAAATTTGTTGAACACAGCAGAAAGGAACCCAAACATAATTTTAAACAATAGCAGTCTGATTTCTGCACTGGACTGGAGTTTCCCCTTGTTCTTCCATTGAGAAGTCCAGTGTTGATCCCTCTATGATCACCCTGGTTTGCATTTATTGATTCCAAATGTGTTTCTCCATTTCTGAGGTACTCAAGGCTGTACAAATACACCAAGAAAAATTTCCTTTCTTGAAATGTCATCTTGGATGTGCATCTTCCTGCAGATCCACTGAAATAATGACTACTTTTTGCCATCCACCCAAGCAGTCTCCTTTCCTAGCTCTCCCCACAGTACGCTATGACTCTTGGGTTTCTCCTGTATACTGTGATTCCACTCATGTTCCTCTCTGGGTTACTTCTAGGAATGAAGTGACACAGCCAGGCATCAAACCACTTAGTGTGTCTCTCTCATTCTGTGTCAGGCACAGAAGGCAGTTATCCACTGCAATTTCAAAAAGATGTGAATTGAAATCTTAAGATTATATAGTCTACAGTAAGATCTATACAAAGGATTTTGTTTTGTGATCATGAATGTGTTGACTTCATTAAAGCTATATAACTTGTAAAACATTATTTTAGATCTATGAGCTTTGTCTCTACTCTTGGCAAAGTCTGGAAATGCTTCCCAGAGTCTACTCCACGAGAGAACCACCTTCCTGCATACTTGTCTCATACACAGCTTTCAGAGGGCACCCAGCTGCCACAAGCCTAGTGAAAATTCATGGCAGAGGAGTGGTACCTGGCTTTCTAGAAGAGGTTTCTAAACCAAGAAGTAGCTTATTAAGTCTTTTGGCCTTAACTGTCAACACTGTATCATTTCAGTACAAACTGCAGTAAAACAGTGCTGAAAATAATCCTGTCCTACTCATGTTTCTGTCACCAAGTTTTCATTCTACTGCAAGGCATATGGCAGGAATCATACAGAGTTATGCTACTCTAATAGTTCACTACACCAGGGTCTTAGGCACAACAAATATGTTCTGTAGGCATCCTATGTTCTGTGTCACTCCCTGTCTCCCTGCCCTGCTTTCCTTAGACCAGCTGAATACATGAGTATAACATGCAGCATACACAGATATCTCTGTGTGGACTTCTTTAAAGAAATGGATTTTCACAGCTGCAGCTGGAAAACCCTTGGAGGATCCAGGAGGGTTCTGAGGAAGTGTCAGATAGAAGAGAACCCAGCCTGATTTGCTGAGCAACCACTGTTGGTAACAGTCAAGAAAAAAGTACTTTTTATTTGTATCCTCAGTATACTTGACCCCCAAAGTCAATGAATGATGTAAGATACTGACTCACTGTGTTACTTTCCAGAGAATTATTTACAGTATTAGTAGTCTAGTGTCCTTTGTGGATCTGACTCAAACTGATTTTATAGAACAGAGGAAAACTTCCTCATCATGAGGTATAATAAAAACAAATTCACATCCACTGCTTGCAGAAATCTGTCATTTTACACAACAGAATGTGTAAATGTTTATAAGATATCTTTCTTTCACAACCATATTATATGTATAAATTATTTTTATTTTTTCTTCCTATGTGTATCTGAAAGCAAAAGTATATGCCATATAATATTATATATGTACACACAAGCTTTCTAGAGATGATGTTCATTTCAGACATCAAATTCAAGCTAAGCAAAATGTCAAACTTTGTTTACTAATTTTGTACTTATCTTTTCTTTTAATATCCTGTCTTGGTTCTCTAGTTATAACATAGATGCACCTAAAGTTTGCTAGAAACATTTGCCATTAGCTTCTTCTAAAAAAAATTAAATTTGAGGATAATCCTACCTCCAGAGCTTATTCTGTTCCTGGCCATTGACTGTGACAGTGAAAGGCTCATCTGAAAGCAGTGGAGCATCCCATCTAAAAGCATAAAACATATTACATTTCATGAAAAAGCTAATTCAGATTGTTTAATTCTGGTAATATTGCCTCTGTCACCTTCAAAATCAAAATGTTCTTCCCTGTTATTATAAAGAAAACAACCAAATTGCTTAAAAACCCATTTGAATACACAGCTGCCTTATGTTGCATACTAATTTGATTAAAAATGCTGGTGCCTCACCAGCATTTTTTACATAAAACACACTTGTGAATTTAACAAAGAAATATAAATATATTTCAGCAATTTTTGATGGTGGAATACACCGTAGTGTCCACAGTAACCCTGGACCAAACAAAGATCTCAATGCAGTATTGGAAGATGCTAAACTGAATGTCTTGCTGCATTTGTTTGCTCAATGCTTTGGGCACTGTGCCAGCCTCATTGCGAATAACTGCATTAGTCAAGTGTATCCAAATTATTACAACACAGCGTCCATCCCAGTTATTGCTGTTGAAGCGTTTTCTGAATCTTCACATCACTAGAAACATTTATTTGAGCTCTCCAGCTTTGCATAAATTCAGGACAATTTTAATTTTAGACGGAAAATCTTAACATCTTTGCTTGTTATTCCTAGAAAGAGTAATTAAGAAGTAATTGTACTACTTGTGTTTCCCTATTATGAACACCTTGCCTGAAGTGGGGAGCTGCTGTGGCAATAGAATGAAGAAAAGAGGAGGCAGAACAGGATTCATTGTATTTGGTTTTCAAGTGATAGAAATAAGTATTATCAATAGTCATCTCGCCTTCTATCTTCACTCTACCAGCTCAACTCTAATTCTCAATCTAGATGATAATGTTGCAATATGTCTTTGTGGATTTCTATTTACCATGATTTTATAAGAGAGGTGGCAGACGGTACGTATTTTAATCTTTTCTCTCCTAGAGATGCTCCTCCTAGTGTACAGATATCCAATCTTTCTTGTCATAGCAAACCCTGTGCTAATGTATGTCTGCAAGCTTCAGAACATGAAGGTCCCAATAGTCCAACCTTTTCACTTCAGTATAGCTTAGGCCAGGGTGTTTGGATGAGGTCCAGAACAAACAGGCAATATTCCTTTGCAGCCCTTTCTGGCTTGCTTCTCACAGTTGGCCGTTTGCGTTACTCTGCAATTTCCAGCTCAGCATAGCCCTGGTCATGAGGCATAGCTGACAGAAGATATGTACTGGAGCTGCTTGATAGCTACGTGTCATTCAAGAGATGCAGTCTGATCATTCATGTTATATACAGCTGGGCTGACAAGGCAAAGAAACCTCCCTCCTCCTTGGTTTGGAATTGGGGTTTTTCTTCTCTTGCAGTGGATGCCAGTACTTTTTCTTTCATTACTTAGCCCCAGTAAAATAAGATTTCAAACTGCCACATCAGTGATACGTCCTTAAGCTTTTATTCTGAACACCAGGTCCATCAGTGCTCTGTGTTTTATTAAGCCTCTTGGTTGGGAGTGAAAATTCCAGCCTCTTGTACCAGTGTGTTGTAGCTGCTAGTTTTGCGTATTGTTCAGGCAAGTATACGTTATCATGCCACAAAAGTCTAAATTATCATCTACTAAACTTAGTTAGAAGCAGGAAGTTAGAATTTTTTTTTTAAAATACTTGAAATTATATTGAAAAGGAAAAATTTCTAAATTTCCTGTGAAAGAAAATTTTTAAAGGCATTGACTTGGAAATTCTGACATTTTTCTTTTTTGTCGTATTTGGACAGACAATATGTCACAATGTTGTATTTAGAATGCGTTGTTATGGTAAATGTGTTCTGTGGTATTCATGTTTCATACACTGTACTAACTGATAATTAATGAAAGAAAAAAACCAAGAAACAATGAAACTTCCAGAAATTATTGAAATTTAATGAGAAAGAAATGGCTTTTGGAAACAGTTTGCTGTAGAAAAAGAATTCCTATAATGCAATGAACTCTTGTAAGAATATGCCTTTGGTGGGAAACTGAAATGTTAAATATTCTTCCATCTCTCTTTAATAATTGCCAAACACACATTTTGCTCCTTTTAATAATAGATGAATGTTGATTTTACAGTGAAAAAATAAAAATAACAAAATATTGTAGAAATTGAAGCTACTGCCTTCGGTACCAACTCCAGAACAATGCTTTCAGAAAACGTTTCCTCTTTGCCTCACTAGGATCAGAACAAAATTGCAAGTTTTAATGGCAGGCTACCATACGTACATTTCCTGGAGAACAAAGTAGTCCTGATTTGTGACACACGAACAAGTTATTGTCCATCAGTGACAGAGAATGGTAACGGTGCACACGGTTCTGCAAATAGCAGCGTGTCTCTGTTAAATTATCCTACTATGAGTGAGAGATATGTGATTTCCCAGTCAGGTGTGGATGCACCTGCAATTTGGATAGATGGAGAGAATTTATGCAGATATGCAAACCATTTAAGTAGAGGTATAAATACCATGTCTTGTGATGCCGTTGATAGTTCTACATAGGCTTTTAAGCTACACCATGGTATTTCTGTGCCTGCCTTAAATTATTTCTCATTGAGCGTTCGTTACAGAGTAGAAGGACGCACAGCGACTAAACGACAGAGCAGCTGATGCATGGTAACCTTTTCATGTGTCACATCTCTCTGACAACTTGAGTTTTACATATGCTTTTGTATTTTTTCTATTAAATCATCAATCTGCCAATGTTGTTCCCAAGGCAAAAAAAATATGCTTTTGAATGATCAAAGACTGCGTTTATTTTCTTTGGGCAAGAATGAACATTTCTGGAATTTCTTAGATTTTTGTAAGACTTTGGTGAAAGAATTAACGGTGGGCTCTTTTATCACGAGGAGTAGCTAACTGAGCTTCGTGTTACATCAGATTGTACTCTGGTGATGTCATTGCTGTATGCATTTTGAAAACAATTGCTCATTCAGCCAGAGCTTGGTCTACTTTAGTAGTTTCCCTGAGCAATCTGAAGTTCTATATATATGCTTAACTCTTTAAATATAGTCTACCTGCCTCCCAGCTGGATTACTTATATCAGGTTTTGTGTATGATCAGAGATGTTAGAGCAAGCAAGGCAGCCATACTCTTTTAAGCTCTCTGGCCCCAATGCCAGTGTGTGTGTGTGTACAGTTACTGAACCACCCTGGGAAGGCAGGAGGCAGTGACAGCCTCTGGACCAGAGAGCGGGTCTGAGATACACAGGGAGAAAATGCAGATAAGCCACTTTCTTTCACGTTAACATTTTGATATTCATCGAGAGGCTTGACATGACTTTCTGCCATTTGGAAGATGCTGTACCCACCAGATATTTCAAATTGCATTTTTTTTTCTTTTATGGGGGAGGAACTAAGGCTTAGGATAATTGATTTCTCCCTATTGCCACATGGAGCATCCTACGAAAGGGATTATCTTTGTTTTCCTCAATATTTTCTGAGCATACTTTCTTCCCAGAAAGTAGGTGTTGTGAAGAACAACAGAGACCTCAAAGAAAGAGATAAGATTATATATATATATATATATATATATATACACCCCCTTGCAAAATTATTTCATCTGTTACATTTCTGACATATCTATACAGGAACACATAGGAAAGTTAATTAAAGATACCAAATCAATGTACACAAGACAGAATATGTTCCCTTTTCCTTCATCCATTTTCTTCTATTTAGATGCAAGGTGATCAAAGTGTAGCAAACAAGCCATTAAAAGAATCTCTATGGTACTTGAAAGATCTTTAGATACTCTGAACCTCTGTGTGAAACGCAGATTCCTGCAGCCATAATTTCCTTTCAGAATTAAATGAAGAGAGAGTTCTAATTCCGAATTATAGCTAGTATGCTGTAATTTTCTAAAGTGTTGCCCATGATCATTAGGAGTACTGTCAGGCACTGAATAGTGACTGACAATCAGCTCAGTGAAGTCCAGCTGCTGCTTTAAGTCTGGTACTGGAACATGCAATCTGGGACACTGGGGCAGCTACCCTGCAAGGATGTTTTATTAAATTAACAGTAGTGAATGGTGCATAAAATTGTCACTAAGATAAATTTATTATAGTATGATTTTATTCTCATATTATTCTGTATGGAGCGCTACCCCAACAGAGTTTCCAATTCAGTAGTATGCCTGAAGCCAGGGGTTTTATCAGCAGTGTGTCAAGGGGTGTCTGGCTCTCATTCATATATAATTTACTCTTATTACATGAGATATTTCTATTTTTCTGCACTAACAGTTGTATATTTTCTAATGAAGGTTTAAATCAACTGAGAGCCAGGGTATAAATAGAGTTTCAGTATTTTGTGCCAAATATGGATTGTTTGTCTTCCTGTTAGTTATGGATTGTGAGTGTATTGTTGCTGAAAAAAGATTTTTTTGGGGTTTTTATTTTTCTTTCATGTACTTATTTTTCATTTAATATAAATTATAGGAACTTTTCAAGTGTTCAAAATTATTTTATATAATTTAGAAAAAATGTCTGCGATTATTAAGAGAAACATAAGAGCCTACCTAGCCTGCCTAGGTCAGCTTTGTGCTTTATTGAACTTGTGATAGTAACTCTGAGAGTATATTGGTGTTTAGTATTTATGCAGTATTTAGCTGGATCTAGATAAGAGCTGAATAACTACATAAATGCAAGATTCCATGGTGAAATTTTGGAAAAATACAGAGTTGGGCCTGGTTGCATTCCAGACTCTGTGCCTGAGCTTCATGGTGATGTTTGCTTTCTGCTCAAACTACCAGCTGTTGAAGTATTGTAAGATTATGTCTGAAATTAGCAAGTGATTACAGTTTTTGCTACAATGTACCCTACCATTATTATGTACGTATTACCTCTTTTTGTTAGGTACTGATAAGAGAACAGCTCATTGCTTCTGCTCTTCTTCTGGGCTTTTGGTCCTTGCACTTCCTTGTTTATAAAAGCAGTGATTAACTACTGTTTTCTGTTAAAATTTATATTGTCAAAAGAGAACCTAATTTTTCCCCTGGAAATTCTGATGGATCAACCTGTTGAATCAACAGCAAAGTTCTGTTTTCTACTTCAGAAATCTTTTTAAATTGCACCACTTCAGCTGGAAGAATAAAGGAGTTACTCTAATGCCTAAAACCTCCCCTCTTCTTCAGCATTTCATGAACACAAGAAAAAAATGAACAACACTGTTACAAACTTCCGTCAAATACAGATCTTTGTTACCCCTTAATCTATACATTATTCTCCTAGCTGCCTTCTAAAAGCATGTTACCATTATTGAAAGAGTCTGAGAATGATCTCAGAAAGCAAATTATGTTTGTGAAAAGTATTCTATGAAATAAATATTTAAACAAGCTGAGTGTAGCGGATTAAGAAATCTTCTCCTTGAAAAAATGTCAGATTTTCACAACTGTATTCTTCATAAGAATTTTATTTAGAAGCTTTAACAGGAACGTGCTCTTAGGGCCTAGGACAGCATTTCAACTCAAGTTGCTTAAACCCAGTTTGTATTGGGGACTTCAGCATCTGTCTCAGCTAATCTGGGTGGATTTTCTAAATGTGTATGGTTAGATTTTTCTCCTTGTGTTCTGCTGAAGCTATACTGGTGACTGTGAGGTGCACAAAAATATCCCTGCCTGTTCTGAATTAATGCAGAACAGAGAACCTGATCTGTGATCTTCAACCTTCAGGTGAGTGTCATAGCCTCCTGGTGCCTGACTCTTACGGCATAAGTGAACTCCTCTGTTGATCTCAGTCACTAGTGTCTCATGTGAAAAGCTGAGAGATCTCAGTGTCATGAGCCTATGAAACAAGAGAATGTTTGAAATTGGGAAGAGTCTTGTGGCACAAGAGTGTTCTTCCCTGAATATCCCAAATGTGAAGTGTTACTTAAGATCAAAGGCCACCTTATTTAAATGTAAATACTATCATCTTTTCTTCTGTCTATATAGATGTACTTTTAGCAGAAATTAACATTTGAAAATCTTCTTGGTAGCTCTGAAATCAGACATTAAAGTTTAAACACTGAAGAGGATTCTTTGGTGCAACTATTTTGCTGGAGTGGTAAATGTAATTTAAAGGAATATAATCAAATGAAGGCTACCATACAGTGTTGCTATCAATTTTTATATAATGAAGGAGATTAAATGAATCCTTGCTAATGCATTATTGGTATGTGAAGAACAAGAAGAAACAAATCACACACATTTTCCCACTTAATTATTGTGCTAGACTCTCATTGTCATATCATTGACCTATTTGGTCATGCCCAAGTTAATCAGGCCTGAACCTTTTCCCACTGGGAAATAAGCTTCTTCACTTCCTGTCTTGCAGAAATATCAACTAAAACTCAGTCACATATGCCCATAGTCTGCTCACTGCAGCCCACCGTAACCGTTGTCTCCAGCAGTGAAACTGCAGTCTGCGGCATGCCCGTGAGAGTTGGTGTCAGGAACCCATCACTTCCTGTGCTCCTTCATTCAACTCTGTTCCATCACTTAATACATTAAATTATACCAACCTCTCTTTGTAAAAGTGGTCCCCTCCGTTCCCACTCCCACACCCCCCCCCTTTTTTTTTGGGTTTTTTTTTTTTTTGTTTTGTTGTTTGCAGGGAACTGTTTTGTCACACTGAAATAGAGTTTATGTGCAGTGACAGCCTAATAAGCCAGCAACTTTAGTCGCTTATTAAAGTCAAGCATGTGTCTTTGTTTCATGTTGCTAATGATGTGGAACCGTTGAGGCCTGAGTATATTTCGTCTGGACGGTGTGGGAGCGAATGCTGAGAGCTCATTACTTGGCTCCCCATTGGAATCCTGCAGGCTTCTGCTCATTGAGGAGACTGTGGGGGCTTTGACAGAATTATTATACTGAATATTTTTAGACTCATTAACTATATCACCAAAGCAAAACATCTCTTCCTTAGATGCAAATGGCTGCAGCTACTGTGGCTTTGCTTTAGTTATTGCAGAAAAAAGGATGAAGCTTGAAAACAACTTAGGGAAAGGATTTTCATGCCCGAATGTTTGAATTTGTAACTTATATTGGGAATGTGTAAGCCTTTTTTACCACATTTAAGCCACTTATATCTAAGTGCCATTTAGAAATGCATATATTCAGTTTTTTGCAGTGAGCGGTGCTCAATCTTTTAAATTTAGAAAGTGGCATTGCAGTACACAGCAAAATAGGAGCTTTTGGAATTCTGCTTCCCATTCCAGACTGGAAAGATTTAAATGTTAAAAGCTTTTGTTAAAGTAATTATAGATGCTTGAGTTAAGCCTTTCAAGGTAAAGAAATTCAGAGTTAAGGCTAAAAATTCTGACTTTCCTTTAACCTAAGTGCTGGAACATACGTACTGTGCAGTATGAAAGATCACACACTTCCCCAAGCCGTACAATTCCTAACCACAACAGAGTGATTTAAAGATGAAGAGTGAGACAAAATTTTAAGCCTAAGTCTGAATTTCCTTGCTATGATGGGTTTAAGTTGTTTCTTAATGTTACTTTATTGTAGCTTTTTGAGGTTTAATTGAGACTTAAGATGTACTTGAAGAAAAATATGAATACCTTAAAATTAATTCTTCAGAGCAAAGGACAGAAAATTGCATTTATGGCTCCATTTGTTGGAAAAGTGAAGTTGGCTATGAACTGTAGATTATTTCACCTCCTATAAAAATGTATTTTGATTTCTCATTGAAGACCACCTCTATATGTTGTGTATGACCATCCCTTCTATAAATTATGAGCTTGAGTAATTGCCTAAGTATATGCACATTTAAAAAAGCTAGAGGCAATTGGTTTTTTCCTCAAAAAGTGTGCAAGCTTCCATTAGGATTTTATTCTCCAAAATTATTGCTGGTGAAAAAACAACTATTTTGATTCCTAGGAAGAAAGACATTGCTTTTATTTGTGGTTCATTTCCTGCTGTAGTATTCTCTGACAATGGTGACACCGTCTTTATACATCAAGAAGTTCTTCTTTCTATGACTGCCAGGGACTCTGGAGGGAATACTTCATATCTGAAACATGTTTCCCTTTGGGATTTTACCATCAAAATAACAGTTCTGATCAGTAGTGCATTAGAAAAATGTTTGGGTTTTTTGTAGTTTTTTTTCCAAAGCTATGAGAAGGAATAGTTAAAAATCTGTCAGATAAGAAAGTTATACTGAAGTTAAATTTTGTGCACGTAGGAACTTCACATTGTCCCTCAAGAGGTAATTTCATAATAGGTGTAAGAGGAGTTTTCAAGTTAAGCTCTTTAAGTAAGTGAAGTCCCAGAGTGGACAGGCAGTATGAGTGCAGTCTTCCTTCTGAGGTCTTGCAGTTCCTGTTCTTACCAGTTTGTGGCACAATACCATTTAATTTAGATGTTGGGCCAAGCTTTCAAACTCCAGTGCCTCTTGCAAGGTACCTAAACCTTTTTATTTAAGCACCTTAGATAACAGTAGCCTCATATTCACATGGGAAACTCAGTCTTGCAGAAAGTCAGGATTATAATTCCGACTTAGATTGGCTTCCCAGTAAGGAAGCCAAATCTAAAACCAGATCATTAAGTCATATACTCTTCCTTTAAGCTTCAGATGACTTTTCAAATTAAAATATAAATACTCTGCCAATTCTCACCTGCAGAACTGGTTCACAGTTGTGATTTCAGATGTTTTGAAGTAAAAATAGCCTGAAGCCAACACACCTGTCTAGATACATAGATGATCCACGGGAAATAAAACAGACTTGAGCTGTAGGCATGCAAATGCAATTGTTTCGTTTCCTACATACAGTATTATAATGATTAGTAGATGTAATAGTACTATACACAGATGTTCACTATCAGTTCTTGTATTTACAATCTTATATTTACCCCAAATTACAATCACTGTAAAATCTCACTGTCTTATTGTAATGCCTATGATGCTGTCCAGTTTCAGTTTTGGGGAGGAAAAGTATTGGGTTTTTTTGTTTGTTTATTTTACCTAAAGAGATATGTCCTGCAGAGAAAAATCATATTGTGCATTCTCTGTTGGGAAATCTGAATTAGGAGTCTTTAAGCCTTATTAAGGTGCATTCCTGAAGTATACAATAAATACTTATCAGACTATATGATATAATAAACTGCTTTTTCTACATTCTTAGTGGCTCTATTTCAGGGAGCTCTGTATTATAAATCTTGCTGCGTGCAGCAGCACGCAGCTTTTTAGTGATCAACCTTTTAGTTATTGTGTAGTTGCCAAAAACTGGCTTTCCTAGACTACTGACCAAGTTCAAACCTTTGTACTTATATGCATTTTCATCATATAGTTAAAAATTCAGCATTTCTTTACTATCTGTAAGATAACAGCTGACTTTGTAGACAAATGCTATCTTTTGTTGTGTAGCTGTATTTATACTGAAGAGGTTGCCTTAGATGAGGTAGTTTGAGCACAGATGATGTATTTTTCTTCTTGATTTGGATTTATGGTGGATTTATTTTATGCATATGTTTCACATGATAGAATAGGGTGGTACATATTGATTGACCTCCGAAGGGATCAGGGTTAAGGGGCCTTTACAACTTTTGAAAGAAATACTTCAGCTATGTTAAAGAAAATTGATCTCAGTCTGGGTGTATGTGGTGTTGGTTTGGGGTTTTCTATAATAAATTCAACTCATAAAGCTAAATTTATTTATATACTCTTTACTGCCTTTCCAGACTCTGGAAAAATGTAAAGCATCCAAATAAGCACTTATTTTGCATTAGAGGAGTGAAAAAAATGATGTGCTAGTGAAACTAGTCTTTAATTTGATACAGATTTACTAGTTTTGTTATCTAGGATATGGTAACTGTGTCTGCACTGAGGGTAGGTGTACCTGCTGTGTGCCCTGCAGTCCTGCTCTCCTGATCTTCCAGACTGGGAAGCTTTTGAAGCATAATGTTTCCCTCCATGCTTGTGCAACCCAATTTTCTCCCCAAAAAAAAGCAATGTGCACGTGACATGTGCAGGTTCTTGCTTTGTTTTTACAGACAGAGAAAACTGATAAAGATGAGCTGTAAATATTGTTGCTTTTGGTGTTAGAAGCTGAACTTGTGTCCTGAAAAGCAGAAGAGAAATGTGCACAGAAATGGTGAGAAAAAAATGACAAAAATCATAAAATTCAGCTTCTATCATTTATACTTTCTATTTTTCAACATTATCACTGTAACAAACACTGACAGCATTGATTTTTCAGGCATTTCTGATACATTAAAAAAGGCTTAAAAAAAAAAAAAGGAAGAAAATGAGGCCAAGGAGAGCTCCTTGAGCTCAAGCCCAAATGATGTTTCTTCTTGGTTTCCACATTTCTAAGGCTGACTTTGTCAGTACCATTGGCTTGTCCACACTACACTGCACCTGGCTGTGGATTTCTGTCCTCTGGGCCTCAGGAGGGACCTTGTGGCCTTAACTGGTGGTTAATGCTGTAAACTACTGTATTTCATCTTTGTTTGAAATCGTGTGAGTACAACAATGTAGGTTCTTTAAAATAGTCTTAAAGTGAAGGTATGTATAACCCGCCGTGAGATGTGGCATCATGACAGTGTAGGGTGTCTTGGGATATAAAGCTTTCTGGAAGCAGTCCCTGGAGTGACTCCTATGCAGGCTTTTCCTGCAAGAGTGGATGGGTTAGTGTGAAATAAAACCAGAGTGAACTAATGGTGCTGATGATCAGATGTCTAGTGGTCCATAGTCCTCCTCTATTTTGCAATGTTGACACATGCTCGTAGTATGGATAAAACTCCCCTTAGTCTACTATTAATTCACAGTTTCAGGATATTTAAGGACATAGGGTTTACTGTCTTTTAGTGAATATAGGGAATGTGAGATTAAGACTTTCTAGAATTAGGTTGGACATTTGTGGGATGGAGACTGGCCATGGTGGGACAAGGAGACAGGATAAGGAAAGGCAAACAGGGATTTGGAGAAATAAAGAGTGATCCAGGGAGATACTGGAGTTTTCCAGTAAGTCTGAGTGGGTCTAAGGAGAAGTGTAAGAACCTCTGTCTATTAAGGCCACTGTCCTTTCAGAGACCAAGAAGGAATTAAAGATTCCTAAATCTCAGCTGCTCATCAACATCTATGAAACATTTTGGGGTAGTGTTTCACCCCTTTATAGCTCTGTCTCACTTGAAATATCATTATGCTCTGCAGAAAGTAGTCTCCCCCAGAAATATTTTCTTGCACTGCACATGTTCATCTGTTCACAATGTGAATTGCTTTGAAAAAGATAGGAAAAGACTATGAACCATATCATAATACATAGGGTCTTTAACATTGCAAAAGCAACTGTAAGTCTTAAATTTCCTAACTTCCAAAAATTTCTCTTTCCTTTTTATTATTCTTTTAAGGTAATTGTGTGTGATTATAAAATCATTAACTGGATTCCTTTTTGCATCTTTCATTTATCTGGTAATCAGGAACATAATACTAAATCTATTTGGGTAATTGTGACCGTTAAGAATGTTAGAAATCAAGATAGGTGGAACCTGCCAACTAACTCATGGTTACCAAAGGCACTGACTCAGGTCATTAATGGTTTAAGTACCTCCTCATTAAAATAGTTTAACCAAAGATATTTTTTTTTCTGTCCTGTTTATTACTGCTGTCAGTTCTTACCTAGGAAAAACTGCTATTTGAAAGGGTTTATACAGACTGCATTTTGAAGAAGGATTAAAAAGCTCAAAGTTCTTGAGAAACACAGTGAAAATCGGTCTGAAACTTACATGCTAGTAATGACTTCCTTGTTTCCATACATGTTTGATTTTTCATCAGTTACAGTGAATTTTTCCCTAGTTAGGAGAAGATGTCTATACAGTCATAATCCTTTCTTAGAATAAAAGTGAACATAGACACCAATTTTAAGGTAGTGTCCATTAAATGCATACATTTTTGGAAGCAGTGTTCAACAGTTTTTGCCTGGTCTTTTTATTGTAATGCTTCCTATTTATTACATTTGCCTTGCAAATATAATGCCTGTATCATAAGGGCTGTAATTGGTATATACAAAACCTTTTTGATCGAATACTATTTAAGGTGATTTTGTTTCAGAAACACACCTAAGAGATAGTAAGAAATAAATGAGAATCTAACAGCAACATTAATGGAACAATGAACGAGTTGACTATCTTGGGCTCAATTAATTTCTCATAGATAGGTAATTTCAGTACAGTCCTGCTCAGAGCTGGACAGATACCGAATTCCCCTTGCTAGGCTCGTGTCTGGGACTCCAGCACAGGTCCTCCAGACACAAAACCTGAGGACTAGGTAGCCTGACTCTGCCTGTCTTGCCCCCCGTAATAGAGACTGTGGTTCCAGTTCTGCAGCAGGGACTCTGGTGGCTTACAGAAGAGCCAGGCATTTGACACTTGGAGGTCCTGAATTGTTCCCCGAAATCTGGGGCACAGGTCCTAAGGCCTTGTGCTGTTGGGGCCAAGAATGTCAGTGTTTTAAAAGTCTGCAATTCCAGGGCAGTCAGCCTTGTCAGTCTTAATAGGCTCCCTGTTGTGGTGCTGAGGGATGAGGCATGGATCTATCTGGGCTACAGCTTGGCCTCCTAGGACTTCCAGTTTCCTTGCTACAATGTAGAAATGACAAATTCTAGGGGCCATTGCAGTTGCTGAGCAAATTTGACTTTAATTGCTATTAACTTCACCAGCATTATGGCTTTGGGGTTTTTCCTTTTCTCATAAGCTGAAAATATGGTTGCTGTCTTTGTCTTCACTCCACTGTCTGATTCTTCCCCTTTTCCTGAAAGCAGGGTGTGAAATACAAGGTTCAGCTGTGGTTTCTTCAGGCTGTGTCCGTGCTCTGGAACAAGGGCACACCCGGCTCTGGTTTGTGGGTGCACATTCAGCAGCACCCACGTGCACATCAGCCGTATGAGGGCCCTGAATTTCATTGTCCTGGAAGCTGCTGCTTGCAGACAGGGAGGAAAACATGTTGTGCTTCTGTAGGCCCTCCAGATGAGGGGACCAGGGAAGAGCTAAGTAGCACTCTGCCTGCAGGTGACAAATGGGTAATCTTAAAATTTCTGCTTCCAGGAAACAGGAATGCCCACAGGTAATGTTTGTTTTCCTTATGAACAGGTGAAGTGTCTGGAAACTTCCTAATCTGTCAGGAAATGAAAAGTTACTTAGCTGTGCATTAATTTTTTTACGTGACAAGCAGAATATGATTGTGTGATTGAGGTTTTTATCAGGGACTATACCAGAAACTTTATCTTATTGCTACATGAAGTGATGCTTTATCATTAAGAAATATAATAAAGAATTTACAATAGCATTACAATCGAATTAATAGCTGCCAATTTCTGGATACTGTTGAGAAGGAGAAGTGAGGGAAATATGCTACGTGCATGGAAACAATAGAATTCAACTTGAGTAAAAGTTTAGAAGTAAAAGCATAGAGAATTGTTAACATTTTGAGCAATGAAATGACTAAATAAAGACAAAATAATGAAGTGCACAAGTTAGTCTCCCCTTAGCTATAAAACTGACATTATTGAAACCAACACTGTTGCAGTTTTTGCATTGCTGGTTGTAGTCATGGTATATCATTATTAACCACCTTGTGTGCCATACCACCCAAAGGTCTTTGTGTTCTGCATCCATCTGAATGTGTCCTCTTATCTGTGACAGTTTTGTTCAAGAAAAACAACTTCAGTTTGTGTACACAGGTTTGCTTTTTTCCATTGATACTTAGAATACTCTGCCCTATTCAAAGACCATGCACATATTAGAAGAGACACGGACTGCAGCTTGAAATTCAGACTGTAAACAGAATAGCAGACTATCTACTTATTGCCTGAACTCTCTAAATTTGAAGTGTGGAAGATACTGTAGAGTATAGAAGAGCTGAGAGAACACCAAAAGTTAAGAAACCTTTGTTTTCTCACAGACTTTAGAGGTCTGTTTTATTGAGGTGGGAATTTTGCAGATAGAAGTAGAGCTGCTCTGTCTAGGTGGAGAATTTTCATTCCTGCTTTCTCAGACACATGCTTTCCTATTTCTTCTTGTTCTTAATATTCTTCTTCAACTTTCTTCTTGTGAGAAGTGGAAGAAGGATATACAGTAAATCACTGCTTTTGGAATTCCATTCAAAGATGTCCTTTACATTGAGTCCTAACCTTCATCACATTATCTGATTAAATGTGGCACCTGTGGTATTTCTTATAATTTTGAGACTTTTATATGAATGTCTTACAGTACTTACTGAGCGAGTTAATTACTGACAGTGTGTGACTTCATTTAGACTTTTCCATCTGCTCACATTGTGCTTCCTACAGAAACATGGCTGAATCCCTAAGCCATTCTGAGGACAAAGGATTCTGGCAAGGCCTGCAATGTTTTATTCCAATTAACTTAATGACTGGTTAAGATAATTCTTATTATGACAGACTGAAGCTAAGTATCTAACGAATTGTAAACTCCATTCTGTGAACACCATTTTAATTTCTGCCTTGCCTATAACAGTCATTTTTGCAATACAGTGTCCATCCTGCTTGAAGATAGGCAGATCATGGTGGTAGGAAAATACAGTCAAATCCTAACAAGGACTGCCTATTTGAGTGCTGTGTTCTTAGATCAAAGAATTAAATAACTCTTTAGAGGTCTCAGTGAGAATGTTACCAAAAGTCATACAGGAAAAATGACTACTGAGAAGCTAATGTGTAGGTGTGGTGGGTATGGGAATCTGAGTCTTTGTAAACCCCAAAAGATGCTTATATTCAGTAAGAAAGGGCATTCTGTCACCTTATGTTGACCTCAGGGTCAAACAAGAAGGAAAACAGCTGTCTAGCCTCAAGTTGCAGATTAGAGCTAGAGTCAAAGTCAGGAAGGGAGTGACTAGGTTGAAGAATTCTTGCAAGATTTCTGTAATCTAATCTCTGGTGCTCAATAAGAAGAGAAGAGTGTTTTGTCAAAATCAAGTTAGCTGATGACTTAAAGACTTCAGTTTATGAGTCTCAAGATATCCCTTTTTCCCTTCACAGTGTAGGTCCTAACCTGACCTACTGTAATACCTTGTAGCCTTCTATATGTTGCCTGTCTTCTGATTGTTGAAGTTGGTCCTCCTCCAACCTTCATATTGCCTTCCTAATCCCATCCTGCCTGTGAGTTCTTATTAATTATTAATTAGATTCTTATTTTTATGAAAAACATGTCTGCATCTGGCTCTTTTGAAGACATTTAGAACAGGAAGCCCAGGATACTGTTGGCCATAAAGGCAACATTTAGTCTGCAAAATAAAAGAAGGTTAGAGACGTAGCTTGACCTGCTCTGTAGTCCTCCATACTGTGTATTTATGGTTCCATGCCCCATTTTGGCTTGTGCTAGTTAGCACTTTCCAAGAGAAGGCCTAACACGAGTGGAGGAATAACATGCACCAGGGACTGCTTCCAGCAGGGAATGGGGATGGGACAGCACCAGCTTTAGTTCCCCCAACACAATACAGTATTCCACCACTATCCCAAGAGGCTTTGCCATACCCAAGGGCATACAATGCCTGCTCTCTGTTCCATCTTATAGGCTGACCCACAGCATCCACATTAATTCAGGTATTCAGACATTAACCTCTCCTCCTCCTAAAATACTATTTGTGTCTTAGGGCAGACAAGACTGAGAAGTGGTAGTGGACTGCAAAGTGTGGCCATAGCCAGCCCATGCCACTTAGCCTTAATGCCATGGAGTGGTTCCTAGCTCTGTTTATTTAATGATACGAAAGTAACCCCAGGGGTTGAGAAATAATGTGCATCTCTAAGATGCAGTCAGCCGTCAGCACGGAGGTAACATCTGGCAAGAAGTTATGCACATCTTAATTGGCCAGCTGTTCTTCTGATTGATTCATTGCCTTCCAGGAAGCACACTTACCTCTCCATGCTCAAGATGGCCCTGCAGAATATCCAGCCCTCGGGCTTCTTTTGCTGGCCGGGTGGTGTGTTGTGCAAACCCACGCGGGAGATTCCTGTGCAAACCTGGCTTTGCTCAGCTGAAGGCCACGTCATTCCTGAAATGGTTAACTGAAAGGCAAGTTTCTGTCACGGCCAAAGGGATGCTGGTGGGGATTCAGCCAAGCATCCAGAAGCGTGTGCAACTGCAAAGGTGCCCGTTGCGTGACCTGGGCCATTGCAATGCACGGTCACGCTGCACAAAGCCTAGAAATAGGCTGGTGACTAACAGCCCTGGTGAGATCACTGCCAGGTGCCAAAGGCCTAGAAACACAAAGGAAATGGCAGCACTGTCTGCTCACAACAGGCTGGTTTCTGGCCAGAGAGCAAGATGGGCTTGATTTATGATCCTTGAATTCTCATAAAGTTATAGGGGATAACTGATAAATGTATGTGTCATCTAGAAAAAAATAAAATGTCTTCTTTTGAATTTCATTTTACTGTTCTGCAATAATCAGGAGATGAATATGAATCAGAAACAACAGCTTAATATAAATGTTTATCATCATAATGTTTGATGTTCCTTAGTCAAGACAGGCAGGGTGCTGTCTCTGTATTCTGCTAGATCTACAACTGAAGTACATTTTGGTAATTAATCTTAGCGTATTTCAAAGGTAGCAAAGAAGACATGAATTCACCCTTCACAGAGATGAAGCTTAGTTCAGACCTTACTATTAAGTTGTTTGGGAATGTAGTGTAACATATTCATATTAATGTTAGTTTATTAGTTTTATTTTTAATATGACAAGTTCATGAAAAAAGTGTTCAAGAACATGAAATGCTGAAAGAGTGCAGTTTACTTTTTTAAAAACATGTTAACAATCATACTCCAGAAATCCTTTAGGAGGGGACAGAGGATGAGATATTGTATTTCATTGTGCAATTTCTTCTCTTCAGAGTAAGCGGTAGAATCTGTAAAATGAATTCTTAGAGATTATGGCTGCTGTAGTAGGAGAAATTAATGGCAAGGTCAGGAACTTCTTTGGAGCAATCTTGTTTACTTGCAGGGTTTTGACACTTCAGTTTGTGCTGTCAGACACGTTCCTCTAATGGCCTTTTCAAATACCAGACTTAAGTTGGGAAAAGTTTTAAGCTTCTGCAGTGAAGAGCTTTGGAGGCAAAAAAAAAAAATTTGAAACCTAAATCTTTGGTTTGGGGTAAGTGCAATTATCTGCACCTTTTCGAGATATTTCCATTCATTGCTTCAAGCTCCTGGGGATGTATTTGATTATTAGTGTTACTAAATGATATAGAGAGAGCCATCTGGATGAGTACAGATATATTTCCCTTGTATAGCTGTAGAAATTGTCAAGTATAAAGATCTTTGAGGAAAGAATAGCATGACACATTCTATATCTACTCACTATCAAAATCTAGGCTTCATTTTCAGGAACCTAATATAGAAAGCACACTTTCCATTTTCAGCTTGGTATTACAGTAAGTAGCCACAATGAGCAGGAGACACCCTGAGCTTACTCTTGTCTCTTTTTCTTACTTTTTTCCTGGCGGCAGTTAAAAATCATAATGCCAGACTTTCATTTTCTTCAACCTATGTTAACCTATGTTTTTGTCTGCATTCATTAGTAATTCTAGTAGAAGATTGCACTCTGATTTTTCAGGCTTTTCTTTGTTTTTCAGTGGATCTTGAAATATAATTTTCCTTTTTGAAAATTTAACATTGCTAATCTTCTTACCAAAGCATTAACAACTGGAATAAGGTCAGAAATCAAGTGCATCTTTTTATGTATACTTGCACATCAGCTGAGATTTGTTTTTTTCATGAGGCTTTTACTCATTTTTAAAGTATATACAGTCTGTTGACAAAAGAGCTTTATTTAAATGAGATATGTAATCTTTACCAGCAGTCTGTGGAGCAGATTTGACAATAAAGAAATATCTCGTTACCTAAGAGCTTTGTATATTGTACAGGTGTAACTTGGTAGTTGAATAGTATAAAAAGATAAATATTAACTGGATTTTGCTAATAAATCTGCCATTCTTACAGCGCCAAAATCTGTAGAGTTGTTGTAATTGCCGTTGTTTGAGTTGTAACAATGAATGGAACTGATAAGGCTTATATCATTTACATAGAATTTAGCATTCACAGCGCACTGTTGAATTAATATGACACACATTGGATCCTCTGATATTAGCTTCATTTGAAAACAGAGAAAGTGTAGATTTAGAAGTGATATATTAGTCTCTGTTCAACATGTAACGGTAATTTTCTTAGGTCTGAAAACTGTGATAGGTTACTCCTGATAGCAGTGACTAGTGGTTAATACTACTTCTGTTAGTTTCATTTTGGTTTGCTACGTTTTGTAGTAAACTGATGTCCCAAGGGTGACTACTGCAGAACTACAAACTAATGTTATGTTGAATCCAGAAGGTCAGGTACCAGTTACATCAGTGTCAGTCAAGAGTGGCGTTGAAAGAGTTCTATTCACTGAATGTAAAACAGAGTTGTGTTTTAGTAAAAGAAATCAATGACATAATGTTAGTTTCCTGTACTGAAAACACCATAGAATAACTACAGTTTTAGCTGCCTAATATAGCAATCAGATGACTGAAGCCTTTTGGAAATCTAGCCTTGGGTACAGTAACATCAGAAATACACCCTTCAGGGCATACTATGATTTTAAGTCTCCCCACTGTCTTCAGCTTAATCTGTCATTGTTAATCAGCTCTAGAAATGAAAGACTTAAATTGGATGCCCCCTCAAAATAGAGCGAGCACAAAATTCCCAGTTATCTCTGGAAAAGTGAGTATAAATTATGTGGTTGACATACCAGGGGTACAGGGTGGCAGAGATAGGAATACAATACATTTTTACAGTGTTAGCATTCAGAAGCCTTGATATTAGAGTGTACTTTGTCTTCCATTGTTCTCTGCCTTCACAGCTTGACCCCAGTTCATGCTCAGTATATGACTGCAGGTGTACACAAGCTTTCCAAGTGTTTCTGAGAACTGATGATGTATTATTTTATGGTGGTACTTGCTATGACTATCTCTAGATCATTTGTGTTCACTTGAGCTGAATCCAGACTATTGTTTGCTAAGATTTCTGCCCGACCGCCTCTTACATCCTGTATGATATTACAGTACAAATGATTTCTATTGCAGGAGGGAGGAGAGAGATCTTTTGTCTCCAAACAACTCTATGAGTTTTGTTTAAATGGTGGGATCTAGTGCTACATTTCTCTGTGATATGATCACTGCTCTCTGCCTTGACATTTTTAGCTTCTGGATTGCTGTGTTTATTGGTGATGTCTCAGTTATTGTTAACGTGAAATAGTTTAGGTTCATAATATTTCATCAAAATATGGTATTGATGGTGGCTCAGTCTAGTGAGACTTCTTGAACATGCTCTGCTCATCTGTTTCTCTTGTCTGCCTCGGCAACATATATTTTTCCACTTCTGCTCCTGCTTAGTCCATTTCTTCTTCATTTTAATATCCACAAATGTTTTTAATCACTTGGTAAGTAGCTCTATCTACCTACTGTAGCTGCAACATCATATTCTGCTGCTAGTTCTTTTAAATATCTCAATTTGCATTTCCTTGGAGTGTTTTCAGTCTGGAATCACCCTTTTTTCAGAGTAGCTATGTCTCTAAGTCTCTGTCATCAGAGAAATTTCCATTACTTGAGCTGTGTGGCTGAGTTTGGTTCCTACTTTTCAGGCTGTTTACAAAGGAAACTTTGGAAAAGAACAGGAAATTTCAGTTGGTATTTGAAGGAATACTCACAAAATCATGTGGGGTTTTTTTTCTGGTAAAATATTATTACACTGGCAATTAATATTCCATTTTTATGATCTGAGTTTGGATCTCCTTGTTTGATGTTACTGTATCCTAGCATAGCTATGTAAAGCCTAGAATAGACTATGAAAGTTAGAATTACACCAGTTTTCATTAACAGTTGGATTTCTTAATCACAGGTTGGCATCCTTAGCACATACTTCACAGTCTGATCCAAATACGCCTTCCAGTTCTCAGAAAGACTTGTTTTCCTCTGGGCTTGCTAAACACCAATAGATGGATATTTACCCTAATACACAGATGGGCACATGGTTGTCAGTGATGAATCTCATCCTGGACCAAAGTAACAGACATTATAGAAAAATCAAGTTTTCAGTGCCTCATTCCTTATCTAATGTATGACAGACTGCTTTGTGAAGCTGGTTTGTGAGCAGGGTAGAGTTATATGGAGATAAGCATTCTTGCTCGACAAGGCTGGTACACGGACAAGATGATCAACTTGGACCAGTGAGAGGCTCAAGAATGCTTACAGAAGACAGTATTTTTTAAAATGTTTCTTGATAAAAAAATGAAAAATTTACTAGTGACTATCTGCAGTCAGTAGGTTTCCAAAGACTTACAGTTTTCACCAGATTATTTCTATGAAAGCATCATATCACATACAAAAATGCTGTTCCCTTTCAAATGTGATTCCCCATTGCATCTAGTAAAGGAAATACCAGTATGATTTTGTAACAGGAGCAGAAAAATGTATTTTGCCCAGAATACCTCACAAAAAAAGCAAACTGCATGGGCTATCCAAACAAATTCAGCCCGAGGCAAACACCTGCCATGCACATTTTTAGATCAAATGTTTAAAGTTTGGCAAAATGTAAAAAGAATGTTCTTTTGAGACAAGCTGCATACTAGTTCTGCCTATGGTAATATCTACTATCTTATATGTGACCCAGAACCTTGTAGTTTTACTGGATCAAACACCTTAGATGCGTGTGCTTTAAATGCAAAATACATTTATATGATGAATAACTAAAATTTTGGAAAATGAAATTTTGTTCATAGAGGGTCTGATTCTCTCTGAGAAGCAAGAGAATACTCTGGTTGAATCTCATGAATTAAAAAGAGCGGAGAAGAGAATTAGTTTTGTAATCCTAACCCAATATAATGCTACCATGGAGTCACTGGCCAGAACTGGTAATTGAAGCAGCCCGAGTAGTATGTTAGTGACCAAGGAAAAGCATCGTGACTGACTGCCATGTGCTGTTCACTTTCTATTCTTAATGGGGCCACATGCCATTTATGTTTAAGTAAGTAAACACCCCTAGGTTTGGGTCCATTTTTAAATGTATCTGTAATCTGCATTGCTCTAGTCCTGTGCAGCTGGATAAACAGGTGAGAATGTTGGGTTCCTATAAACTGACAGTCAACAAAAGTAAAAAGCTTTCTGGTCTAAATAAGATACAGTACATTATCTCTGTGTGGCATTTTCTTTCAATTCAACCCTTTTTTTTTTTTCCTATATACAGAATCCTAATATTGTGATAGCATTACTAAATGAGGACGTAGAGACAATACCAGTGGAATAATGATTTAGACTTGGATGTGCCTCAGCTTCAAATAGTCGCACATGCTTTTAATTCCAGTTTGATCCTTCAAAAGAAATGACAAATTAAAATATTAACTTAATATCAATCATATTACTGCAAATCAGACATGAATTTAATGAAGTATCTTGATTTATTGTAAGAAAAACCTGAAAGGTGAGAACAGAATAAAGCACCCTGAATCATAAGCTTCCTCTCTAGTAAGTACAACAGCTCGTTCACATCTCCTTTTCCCAAATTTATGCTGATATTATTGATGATATTAGTACCATATATAAACAAGGAATTAAATAAATATAGAGTTGTATACTCCCCTCTGCTGCAAAGCACAGAGGGGAGCCACAACACAAGTAAAGGAGAATAAGAGTGAAGCCCCAAGGTACCAGGATGGTGAGGAGAACTCCTTGACAAAGTCATTTGTTTTCCCCAGCAGCTGACAAAGGTGCCTCTCCAGCAAAACCATCGGCTCATCATCTCTTTTGTAGGTTGAGGATTGCATGAAGTCACTTGCTGCAAAAACTGTCCCCTCCCAGCAAAAAAAAAAACCCCACACTTCTTTGAAAGCTGCTGCAGGATGAATTTTGTGTTGGCACTGCAGAAACCCCTGCATGGAAAGCTGTTTTGTGGGAAGGACCCTGGTGCTTCCTTTCATCTTGCAGCCTGTAAATCTGGAGCTACCTTGTAGTTTTTTCCTTTTTCCTTCAGCTTTGCTCCTGCAGCAAAGTAAATGGCAGAAACAAAGTGAATCTCAATTTGGCTGCTCTAGATAGTGCTACACCTTGACAGTCCTACACTGGAGATGCTGTTACCTTCTCTGCCAGCATTTGGCTTGATGTGTTGCAAATACTTAGAAAACAGCATATGAAAAAAAAAGCAATGAAAAGTGAAGGACTTTGCAATAACGTGTATGCAACTCATGCATGCCATTGCTTAAGTCTTTTCACATGACCAAAATTTAAAAGATAAGGAAAAGCAAATAACTCTGTGCCTACTGTATGACCAGGAAGAGGATCTAAAGGTATCGGTGCCTGTAGGGACATAGAGATCATGGCAAAATCTATGAAATCTGCAGGCTGCTTTTGGGCTAGAAGTGCTCTTTAACTAGGCTACTCAGGATGTTTTGGTTTTAAATTGTTCCCTCCACTAAAGGTCTGCAGTCAACTCAGGAGATTGCATGGCCCCTCCTGGGTTAGTGAGTCTGAGTTTACTCTAAGCTTGCAGGTAACATTATTTGATCAAGCTGTTAATCTCTCATAGACATTTATTTCTGATTGTCTGTATAAATGTTATTTATGTTGCAATTAATAGTGTAAAATTAACAGATATTGGGCTTAGTTTCCATTATGCCAGGCACAATGAAATATATTCGAAATATGAGATGCATTAGATGCAGGGATACTTACAGTAGTAACAACAGCCAACAGGGACTTGTAAATTGAGAGGGTTTATTCAGTTCTTTGAAATAGAATTATTACTGAAGGTCTTATTGGGGACCAGCCATTATAAGCTGACGGTTTCTCAATAAATATCATAGTAATTTTCAAATAGCCAAACCTCAAAAGTTTTGAATGTCTTTTGATTCTGAAGGCAAAAAATGGGATAGGTGTTGATCTGGGTAGCCACTGACACCTTTCACCATTCACAAATGAATCCTTTCACGTGATCTCCCAATCACCATTTTCCTCATCATGACAACATACTTAGCAATTATTTACCTCTTCACAAAAAGGAGACTATTGATAATCCAGCAATAGCTTTCTACTTACTTTGTTTTTCTGGGGCTGAAGCAGACTGTTTTATGACAATGTCATAAATTGGTTTGCTCCTCTCTCACCTGCATTCTTTTTCAAACTCCAGACTGGTATCATACAACTTGAGTTTTGAAAACAGATGAATGAACAGCAGAACCACAGAAAGAGGCACATTTCAGGGGAAAAAAAAAATAAAATCTTAAAATAGGAGAAGAGCAGCAGTGGTACTTAGAAAACGTTCTTCAAATTGGAAAACATATCCATATTTGGATTTGGCTGTGATTCAGACTGATCTTTTTATATTTTCCCATTGAGTTCATCTACGTTCCTTCATGTTATTTTTAATATACACTGGCAGGACTCGAAAAAAAATTATATACAAAGATATTTTTTAATATTTTACAGCCTCATTTACAAAGATGCAGAGTACTCACAGCTTCCATAGAATCTAATGGGACTTGTGGAAACTCAGTATCTCTGAAAATCAGGCCATTAATTTTGAAAATGTGCATTAATTACTCTCTAGGCTGTAGTAGCTCACTTGGTATTACTATAATCTACATTCTTTTGAAAAAGTGTATTTTTCACCTGGTACACTGCGCTTGCTCCTAAAGAGCAGTCATATCTTATCATGTAAAAGCTTCTTTATAACTGATCCAATTATTGACCTGTGGCATTGACCTTAATGAAATGTAATATTTCCAAAGGAATGGTACAATCCGTTGTGTTAATCTGGTTGACAGGCATACTCTCCAAGTCTTCATGCTAACAATAGCTATGGAATTTATTAAAATAATTAACCTGATGAAACACAAACCCATGTATTTCCACCAAGCAATAATTTAAGTGGTTTAAATTTCCATTTTCTAAACTGTGACTAGTCTAGAGTATGCAGCAGTGTTCATGGAATTTACCAAAACCCACAGTCGTTTTCAAAAACATTCTGTGTAGATTGATTTTCAGATCTCATTAAAACATTTTTCTTCTAGACTGAGACCTGCCACACCATGTTACGAGTTACAGATACCTGAAAAACTGATACCAGTATTAGCCATAGCTTGTAAAAGTAATTACTGTTAGCAAATAGCAAAAACCTATCAGGTAAGCACTCCCACTTTGAAGCACTGCAGTTAGGATTCTTTTCACTGGATAGGGTAAGTTTCTTAGGGTGAATGTTATCTTTTCTATATGTCTATATAAAGTCCTGGTTTTTAAGTAGGGTCACTCTCAGCTGCCACATTCAGGGCAATTTAGAGCTGTTAGATGCTTTCATGTCATGTGGTTATAGCTGGGTAGATTAATAGGAACTTCTATCTGGAAATTTCTTTCCTGTTATTGTTCTCCCTGAGCAGTTGATGGCTAAGTTAATTCTCTTTAGTTTTGTCATGCACTAAAGCACACATTGCCAAGCTATGATAAGCTTTACACAGGGGAAAGAAAGAAAAAAAAAAAAAAAAAAAGGCAAAATAAGCCCTTGTGTCCATCAAAGTCTTAAACTTGCATTTTAAACTTTGGCCTGACCTGATGTGCCATTCAAAAAGCTTCAAAAGATTATTTTTTTAAGAAAGGTTCAATATGTCCTGAGGCTATCGGTTTTGAGTTAAACTGGGTGAAGTAGAAATATTTTACTCATCAGCTTTGCAGTCACAGAGTTTGCCTCAGCTAGAACAAAACTGCTGAGGCATTGAGAGAAAATTAACCCCCCATCCTGGCAGCCAGATGTGACTGGTTTCTGATGAATGCACATGAGTGGGCTGAGAAACCAAGAGACTGTGAAATTCCTGTCAGGCCCGTACAGCGCAGAATGGGCTATTGACTGCTTTCTATATTTCCCTCCATCATTCTTCTTGAACGCTGCCATTAATTTCCTCTCCTACTCTGACTTGGGAATTTAATTTCCCCCCCCCCCCCCCCCCCCTTTTTTTTTCCCCTCTCTCCTCCCTCCCTCCTTCCCCATCCCTCCCTGGCTGTCCCCGTGGCCGTGGCAGGTGCGGGAGCTGCGGCGGCGGCTGCGCGGGGCGATGGCGGGGCAGCGGAGCTGGGCCAACCTCTCTGCCCGGGCTGGGCTGGCCAGGATCCAGGCAGCCTCTCAGGAGAACGCTCAGAAAATATTAGCTGTGCAGGTAGGTGATTGCAGGGTAGTCGGAAAGATCATTCTGATCTAGATTGAAAAGCAAATGATGGGTAGTGTGATGAAGCATTAAAACCATATCCCATCAGAGTTTTATAAATTTTTAACCTCTTTAATAAACTGGAATTGCATGAAGGATGAATTCAGTAAGTTAGCACATATACCATGCGTAGTTTGAGGAAAAAAAAAGGGGGGGGAGATTAGATTTATTTCTCACAAACCTTTGGAAAGATTATTATAAATACATTGGGTATAAATATTTGAAAGAGAGTGGCATTAGCGTTGCTGCTCAGTTGTTTTGGAAGATGTTATTGTGTCCTGGTTTGTGCAAATATTATTTCCGTGGTAAACAACATTGTCATTTTCACCGTATTCGTATTTAATTTCTTTATCGAGAGACTATTTTTTAGAAGTATTACACCTTCCTAACTCAGTTCTGTGATGGCTTTCCCTTGTTGGTAAAAAAGCAACATTGGGAGGTTATATTTAAAAATGGTTTCCAACATTGTACCATTTTTCATTTTATGACTTGTTCCCTGGATATATTTACCAGGGAAAATAGCTACTATACAGTATAGTTCAAATGTTCTTGTTCTTTTTGTCTTGTGTTATGATATCTTACTGATATCTCTGTAAATCCACTCCTTTCAATCTCTTCCCATAGTTAATGGCCATAACCAGATGGTGTTTGTGAAGGGTTTTTAAAAGACTTAAGTGAAAAATTTCTTCAGACTTACTCCCTGCAAAAGAAGTTATGTTGCAGATGCAGCCCTAGTGCAGCATATTCTTACAAACCTTTTCTAATTTTTTAATAGTCAGAATTTGTCGTGTGACTGCAGAAACAATTTTATTACATTTTAATATTATGTAATTACACTTTACAGTTAATGTCCAATGCTGCAAAGTAAAAGCTGACTTAAATAAGTTCTAGAATTCCATTAAACTGCCGTAGCGTGATCTCACTAAGAAGATTTTTATTTTAAAATTCCAGATTTCCATATATGTTCTACCTCTGCAAAATATTTAGGAAATCCTAGTTATATTAAAATCAGAAAATCAAGAAAAAAAAGCAATTGTGATTAAAAAAACCCTAATAATTCTATACTTTATTAATGGTTTGTAGTATATTTTGGGGGTGTTGTATGTGCTAAATATTGCACTGACCTGTGCTGGTGAAAACAGGTAAGTCGGGAACTACTCTTTTTTTTTCATGGAAATTTCTCAGTTAGCTTTTGAAAAACTGGAAAAGCTTCTTTTTGATTTTTGCCAGGGGATAGCTGGGGTGACTTCTGTTCTCTTCTGTGCTCAACTGCTCCAATAGGGAGTGGAGAACAGAGGTGATTGATGTGCAGCCTAAAGCTCATGAATAATAATGGCAGTGACAGAGAAGCCACAGGTGGCAGTTGGTTTCCTCACACATGAATCTTTACATTCACCTAACGTTACACATTATTTTAATATCTGTACTGTGAACCTCATATACAAGTGAACTCTTATGTCAATAACTAGTCCATGTTAGAGTGAATGAGTTCTGCAGAAGTCCTTTCACGTTAGCATGAATTTTTCCATGCATGCTGTTCACACTGAGAAGCTGTGTCTGTAAATCTTGTCACCTCAAATAACTAAAAATTGGCCTAAACTAAGCTTTTAGATATAAATCCCAGCAACATTTGGGGTGTTCGGATCCAAATAGCTCAGACCTACTAAAGGCATTTTGTTCGTCTGGACATCATTATGTTCCCTGTCCACGACATCTTTTTCCAATATTCTGATCCTTTTTTTCATATTGTAATGTTCTTGCTATGTTTTTATGCAGTTTGACTGCTAGTCAAACAGTGAACAAGGAAAATGTGTAAAATTAAAACAGGAACTAGTTCAGCTAAGTGCAATTACCAAGGTGTGTAGAAGAGTATTTCCTTTCAGCAACACGGTATTTTTATGATTTAGAGACCTTGGCAGTGATTTATCTATATATGGACTGGTGTCTTTGTTTTATCCGCATTATTGTCAGAACAATCTATCCTTCTGTCAATTAAGTTCTTATATGGATGACATTCAGCACAGTGGCACACGCTTCCAAAATAAAATCTGACAGCCATTCCTCTCCCTTCCTTTTCTCTTAGCAAGAAATGCCCCAAGTTTATTGTTCGTAGCATCTGGCTCTCATTAAAGCGTGAGGATGAGAACCCGCCGCGCTGAGCAGTGTGCAAGTGTGAGGTTCCTGCTCACGAGAGCTTGATCCCAGCAGCTACCTTGACTAGAGCAAACAGGAGCAGGTGAATCACGGAGGAAGAGTGAATTAGAAGAGGCAGTAGATACAGTACATTGGCTGCCTAAGTGTTTTCTAATATTTTACAGAAGCCATGACCTGGGCGAGATCCAAAGAGAAACTTAAAAGTAGATAATGGACGGGGGGTTGCCTTTTCATCAGGTACTTTTTAACTATCAGCCTTCTCCAGTTATACACAGCAGCAGTCTTTTGGGAGAATTAGGAGGTAAAAATGAAGAGCTGCCTAGACTAGAAGACAAATTTCACACGTGTTTCATCATTACTAATCTATTAAGCCTATTTTTAGAAGTCTAAACTTGCCTTCCAATCACTTCCAGTGGTGCAGGTAGACCATAGTGCTTGCAGGACTTTGTGCTTGAGAAGCAAGATCTGTGGCTGTAGTAAGAAGGTGACATTACCAAAGCCATTGGTGAGGAGGATGTTTCCAGTATTGGTGGAGTTGGTTATCCAAACATCAGAAAAAGCCAAACCTTAGGAGGGATCCCACTTAACAGCAAAGTGCTTTTGTTAATGATAATTTGGGAAGGAAAAAAAAAAAAAAAAAAAAGATGCTTGCAATTGAATCTCCCTAAAATTTTTAAATTAAGGGAAGAACTGTCCAGTGATGACAAGCTCTTTTGCTTTCTGGTCTCTCAACTTCATTTCAGAAAGAACTACGTACATTATCTAATTTCTCTCAGAAAATGCTCCTCCTTTTGGCTCTGTATTCTGACAAAAAAGACGACAGAACTTTCTTGAGTGTGTAGCAGAAATGTGTATCTGCTTCCTAAGCTCTCACTGTGGTTACGTGACTGAAGACATAATATTATCTAAACGTGTTAAAAGTCATCCAAAGCACCAACAATATGAGTGTGAACCATGAAGGCAGAATGATGGCAGTCAACTTCTAGTAAATACTAGTTTTTCCCATTTTTTTGCTAAGGGTCATTAGTCTATATTGTATGTGGCGACATTAATAGATTTTTTTAATTAAAGAAAATGCCAATTTAATTTACATTAAGCTCCTTTTATTTCAATCAAACTTTTAAATATATATTCCCCGTTTTTTGTCATAATCCTTGTAACCATTTTGCTTTCTCAGCATTTAATATTTACATTGCAAATAGGAGTGATCAACTGATTACTTAGTGTTCATATATTTTGTGAATATGCTTCTAGCAGAAAATGAAATTATAAAATCAAACATTTCTATGTTGACGTTAAAAAGGGGGCTAAGAGATTCTTCCATAGCAGTAGCAAAGAATAAATATGTTGGCAATCAAACGCACTGCCAGAACAGAGATCAAGGGCTGAAATGATTTACACTTTCAATGTTGGCTCTTCATCATTTGTAGAGCAAAGTGCAGGACTTTTTCTTGGGCAAGACTATTTCATCTTCTTATGCTTTACCTTTTTTCTAACCCAGTTCAAGTTTTAAAAATTCTTCTAGTGCAGTCTGATTGCAACCAGTGGCAGAATTTGAGAGATGAGAATTGCAGTGCATGAAGTACAGTAGAAGTCCATTAGAAGTGCATGAGCACTGCTCTGCTCTCCTTCCATTCCGGGCAGTTTACATACATGCTTAATGGCTCTGAAAAGAGACTTTGTTTTTATCACGGTAGTCAAAGGAAGTTCTATGAGCTCCACTGAGATTACACTGACTCTTTCCATAAACTTAATTATCTTAATAGTTAAAAGTTATCCTATGTAGTAGGGAGAGGAGCAGAGTCACTGCCAGCTTTTCTTCAAAGAAAAGCTGCCTGGAGATCTCCTCTGGTCGGGGTTTGAAGAAACGTAGCAGTGCAATGGAGGGAAAATTCACAGTCAACATAGGCCATGTTCTGTAGGTTGTTGCAGGATTTCAGTCTTCAAAAATCCTTCTACAATTACTGCATTCCTAATCCATCAAAAATTAAAGTAATCTCTTAAAAAACAAAACAAAAAAACCCATAACCAAGAAACAAATCAACACGAAAACCCAAGAGTGATAAAAATGCAACCCCTTTTCTCCCAAAAGTGTACGGGCAAGGTGTTTGTTATGGTAATGACTTTTGTTTTCCAAGTAATGTTTTGGAGTTTCAATAACTCGGCTCTTCAGTAAGTTCAATTAGCTATTTAATTGCAAAAATGATATATGATGGCAGGTGAAGCTTTATTTGGGACTGTGGCTGCGCTTTAATCTTGACAGTCTTCAGCTTAGTCCATCCTCTTAGATGATTAATCTTAACTATAGTTATGCCAGAATTATTGGGGGGGGGGAGGCAAAGTGCTAATGGAAAAGATAGCTTCATTGCCACCCTCACTGAAACTTTAAAGTATTGCATATATGCTTTTTCTGATGACAACGGTACCTTTTTAATAAATACAAGATTATTGGCTTGATTTTTAATAGATCTGCACCTTTGATAGCCATTCACAGCAGCGCAAAGTGATATAAAATCAGATTATCAGAATTTACAGTTTGGGAACTTCTCAGTTGGTAGCAATTTTACCCATCTTCATTAGGTGGAAATTGCTACGTAAGGCACAAAGGAATGAAGCGTCAACCCACAGAGCGTAGCTTTGACTGCAGACCACTGTCATTATTTGTATATTTTCATCATTTTTGCTGAAGTTGCTTGATTATCCTGAAATCTTTAAAAACTTCCTGGCAAAGCTGTTGCAGTTTAAAATAATTGCACCGTAATGAACTACACCAGTTTACACTAGAAAAGAGTTTTGATCTATTTTGTGTTGTCTTTATTTGAGCAATTTTTCAGAGGCTACCAGAGAAACAACTGTTCTTTATTAAGGCTTTGAAACTTTGCTCAGTCTACTGCAGGCATCTCAGTGGGTACTGCACCTTCCAGAGGAAATGTTTTACTGCCTGAGAAAAATCTGTGGTTCTCACAGTGCCCTGTTCCACCTCCTTACAGGAAAGATCCAGCACAGTTCCACCAAGGCCAAGACCAACTATGATCCTGCTCATTTACAAGCAAGGTTTGCTCTTTTGCTTTCTGCAAACCACTCATTCTTAACTTGCTTCTGAGCTGTCAGATGGTAGTCAATTTAAGTACATCTTTTGTTCTCTAACTTATTAACACAGGTGTGTTATGGTGTCCCTCAGGGCTGATGCTCTTCAAAAGCTGTACGCCTTCTCTTGTACTTTTCTCTGTTACGGGTTGAGTTATCACCATTTCTACTGATTACACTCAGTTGTGTCTTTTTTGCCTGCTGATTTCACTTTAGCAGTCTTGCTGTTTCTGCCTTGTCTTGGAGACATATGGGGTTGGATGACAGATAACTTTTCTTAAGGGGACATGGCTACACACCTTTTAATTAGTTCTCTTTTGTATTTAGTCACATTTTTTCATCGCAACCATTTAAAATGTTGAAGGTAAGTTTTTTTCTGGTTTTATTATTATTTGGTTTGTACAGTTAAAGGGGAATTGAGACCAGCTGGTTTTGGTTCTGCTCTTGGGGGTAATACCTCTGAGTTGGAAAATTCACTACTTGGTTAAATGGGTTTTAAAGAAACTTGGAAAGGAGTATCCAGTGTACAGTTGCTAAAAATGTATGGCTTTCCCCTCAAATGCTTATGAATTTTGGATAATAACATCTGGAATTCTTGAAAATATGATCTCACATTTTATTTCAATCCTTAAAGTGATTATTTTTGTCTAGATTTTTCTTGATTGAGACCTTGGCAAGCATTCACCGCAGTCTTTGAATTAACTTACCAGGTAGGTGTAGTGACAAATACAGCTGCCAGAGAATAGACACACAAAGTTCATGACCATGTATTTTGTTGCTGCATGAGGAGAGGGACCCTTCTAGTGAGAGGGTGGAAAGTAATCTCAAAATAAGCCCAGTTCATAGGAGAAATGAGAACTTGCTTGGTTTCTTTGCTTCACCTTAATGACCTATTGTTTTGTTTATCGAGTGGAAAAACTCTGATATCTTTATTCTGGCATCACTTTCTTTACTACTTCTGAAATGTACACTTAATTTGGCACAACTCTGTTGCATTTAGATTTTTATGCTTCTTAACACCTTAATGCACCAAGCTTCTTAAGCTTCAAAGTGTCATGACCAAAGGCTGATGCAGCCACAACCATTTTGTGGATTGCATAGGAACAGCTATAGTGGCCCTAACTGTCTTAATTCTTCTGTGACTTCACTTGAAAGTTTTACTATATGAAGTAAATGTGATATGAATGAAATTGTTCAGAAATGTGGCTGCTACTTAAAAGCTCTAGTGTATAGAAGGAAAAGAAAAGCAAACAGTTCTGCTAGTTGCAAATGAGGTTAGAAGATGGTCTCTGAAAAAATAAAATAACCCCCCCCCCAAAAAATGACAAAAAAACCAACCAACCCCCTCCCCCCCCAAAATAAAAAACCCCACCAAACAAATGAGTCTCATATTTTTAAGATCAATCGGACTAGGATTGCTAGTGATGAATTATTTAGTTTGTATGCAGGTGTACATTTTCAATATACAAACATGTATCAATATTTTGAGTACTAAAAGTTGTGGCCTAAGAGAAAATAGAAGGGTGACATCTAATCTAGGAGATTTATTTTTAAATTTGTTTTAAAAGAAGTCCTAAATTAAATTTTTTTAGTATTCACCACCACTTACTGAAATCCATGCTTGTATATTACTAGAAAAGCCCTAATTGTCCACTTTCATACACCTTCTAACATGCACAAGCAGAAATGTCTTAATAATATAAAATATGCTAATAGAATATTATGCATTTTTATTTTTCTTTAATGAAACACAAGTTTTACAGAATTAAAAGTTTACTACAGGTAACTTGATTCCTGATGAGATTACTAGACAAATTTCATTGCTTATTTAGCAAAAATTATTTTATTGAAGAGAAAGAGAATCCAGAAATTCAGTCTGTGGTTTCATGTTCTTTCCACCTGTAACCCTGATAACCTACATTTTTGGGCCAAACACTCAACAGTTCAGTCAAATCTGATGAATTGACAGGCTTATTATCTCTGCTGCATTTATTGTCAGCAGGACTACTCAAACCAGTAGGTCTTAAAACACAAGGAGGGGAAGCTGTGTGACTTTCAGCTTCTTAAAAATTGATCCTCTGAGTTATGTCACTGCTACAGCAATCTCTAAGCCTCAGATTATTCTCTGTACTCCCTGGCAGAGAGATTCAGACTTCAAAACTTGATGGAACAAAAATGTGCTGAAACACTGTATCATGAATTGAAAAGTTTTCAAAAAACTTCCAAGTTGCCATGCTTGATGCCTTTTCCACAATCTGAAGACTAATGGATTTCTATTTCTTGAAGTAGTACAAATTTTACTTTTTTTTTTTTACTTAAATAACTAAAATCTGTGTTGAAATGTTTAATCAAAATAGGGTGAATTATATTTATATAAATAACTGCAATCCGAAGTGTCTAAATTGAGTACCTTGTTTTTGTAATCTCAATCATTTTCTTTTAAGATCTTTCTTTGAACTCTAGAATTTCCAAGAATATAAAGCATTATACTGACATATCCCTTGATCATCAGCAGAATTAGTGCCAACGCACTTACCTGCCACTTTAATTAATGGATTAAGTTACAACTGTAGTAGGCTGTTGTCTAGCTCATTCAGTAACCCACTGCTTGGCCTTTTTATTTAATCAGAGTCCCTCCAGATCATAGTTCAGCTTTTCCCAACCCAGTGTCAGTGCTGCATCTCATCCCAGATGAGATCGCATCCCATCTCCTGCACCTGACTCGTTCCCAGACTGCTGGACCAGCCAGTTTTCCTCTCTCTTCAAGCTCCTTTTTCAGCCTTAGTCTCTGGCACTACCTATTGATTGCCATTTCCCTCTGTTCCCTTGTTGCTTCCTCAAGTCCCAGCCTTCATCTTTTTTTTTCCAACCAATGGTCTCCTCCTTCCATGTCTCAGACTCTGATACCTGCCAATTCCAGTCTCTACCCTCACCTGACAGACAGTTTTATTTCTCTGCAGCCCAAATTTATCTCCTCTTAAGCCTTCTTCAAACTGAACTGTTACTCCATTTTGCCTCTTGTTCTGTCACTTTCAAATCAAGCAATTTCCTCCTCCTGCAGCATCTACTGGATATAATGAAAGCATAGGCAGGACATCTCTACTCTAAAGCTCCTAGACTCAACCCAAACCACAGCAGTCCTGAGTTACTCAAGATTCCCTTTGTAAGTAAAACCAGAACAGTTTTTTATGTCCTTACTCCTTCGAGAAGCCAATGGTAGTTTTGAATGAGAAGAGAATACAGCAACAAGCCGACAGGTAAGATGGATATTCAGTGAAGTGTCAAAAAGAAAAGGAAACAACACTTCACAGATTTGCTTTTCCAGTTATTGACAGAAGCCTTAAGTGTGTAATTAAGAAAAGTTAAATAAAGCCCATTTTTAAGAAGACAAGATTAAGGGTAGGATTTATGAAGTTACGCTGTTGCCAAATGAGCTCCAGTTTTGTAAGTAAAAACTAAAAAATTTAATTTCTTCATCTGGTACGGTGAGTAAAGAATGAGAGAAATGACGCTTTAAATTAATGATTCAACTTTGCAACATCACTTTGGACTATCTGAAGTTTAGTAACCTCCTTCTACCCATTTTAAATGTACATCAAAACACAGGTTTAATGATGAACTGTTTACATGTTGAGAGCTCCTTTTTGGCAGCTCTTCTGTTTTTGTCGTCACCTGAATTAATTATAGTAGTTCACAATGTCTCTAGTAAACATGCTGATGTATCATAGATTATAAACTCATCTACTGAACTCTTAACCATGGTTGCAAAGAAGATTATTTTATTTAAAGACAGCAGTTTAAAAATTTAGACATTTAATTTAATTATCCTCTCCCAGAAGTATAAAAAGAAATCAGAATCCTAGTGTGAACAGCATTATACTTGCATAAGAAAACTTACAGGAGCATTTTTGCCTCAAACTCAATAATTTTAGTTATAATCACTAACTATGTTTTTGTTTTACAGAACCAGTATGATTTGGAAAAAGAATAAAATTGCTTTTAAAGTACAAAAATAATTATGAACCACTTGAAATGTAATGTCTGTATTTTATTTCTCATCAGAATTCATTAGTGTGTAACATCAATAATTTAGCCCATCATTTGCCAACACTGACTTGGCTCAGTAGTTCAATCATGTAACCCTGTAAACTCACTTTCCATTAAAATGAATGTTGCTGACAAAGGATAACTAAAGAGATACTTCATTTATTAGCTAAAGAGATACTTCATTTATCAACATTTTTAAATTAGGAGTTTGGGACCACAGACACTTAGCTGGATAAATTATTCAAAGGAATCTTTGCATTAGGCCTAAAGATGTTTGTTGAATCAAATACAATGTTATCCAGAATTATAACTGCCTTTCATTTGTGTAACATGTAATTCACAGTGCACTATTCTAGAAACCAACAGAGCCACCTGCAGAGAATCAAATGACCTACTGGAATGAAATCCTCACTGTCATGTGCAGAATTATAAAATGTGTAATAGTTATCCTGTATTTTGATTGACTCAATCAAGCATTTCCCATGGAAGACTCCTCATGAGAAACTTCCTGCAACAGGCACTGCAATCTTCCAAAGTTGCATGTGAGGTTTGAAATGCTTTACATTATTTTACTAGGAGCAGCTTCTTCAAATCCAGTCATTGCCTTCTCCAAACACATCCTTTAAAAACATTCAGGCTTCAGATGTGATGTCTCGGCTTGTTGCTTCTCCAGCCTTTTTCCCAGCCACCTATTCTTTCTCACCAGGATACTGGCTTCTATTTCTTAACCTCAGTTCTTTTCTTGCTAACATACTACAACCTGGACATGAACATTTCTTTTTTCAAATAAATAGCTACCTGAAGCATGTAAGGACAAAGTTAGGAATAAAACAGAACCTCTTGTATCACGTCTTTTGCCTATGCCTGGGAAGACAGATCTGGAAACCACATCCTTCCTGAGGACAAATCAGTAAGTCTGTCCCAGGATTGACATAACGTCCTGAGGAGTTTTGTACAAGGGAACTCTTTTTGTACTCTTTTATCTTTTTTTTTTTTTCTTCTGAGGGAAGAGTGGGGTGGAAAGGCTGACACCTTAGGTAACTATGGAGTTCTCAAAAATAATTTTGAAGAAAATGAGCACAGAAGCAGTTCTCTTTTAATCCTGCTGTATGTCTCATTTCTAATACTCAGCGTTGCTACAAGGGTGTGCAATCTGTATTGTCACTTGACTCAGCATCAGGTTTGCTGCACCTGCTGGCATTGAAGCAATAAGCTGAGAGCTGAAGACTCAGGAAGAGAAATTTCTTTCTTACACTTAGCTCTTCTCAAAACCTGTGATGGGTCACAGCATTGTCACCCCATGGCTTTAGCATGCCAGCTTGTCACAGCTATTGAGGAATTTTACTGGAGCATATTAATTATCTATAGTAACTCCTGAAAATCCCCTTTTTCGTTTGGCACAGATTTCTCAAAGCTGTGAGTTTTAGTTTTATTACAATTTCCAACGTAAGAAAATTAAGGAGTACACCAAATAAGGAGATTTTTAATTCTGTGCTTCACTCCAATTAACCTTTAGGGACTAAGAAGTCTTGCAAAACAACAAAAAAAAATACACTTAAAACTGGTCCCATTGAAGTCAATGATGAAGTTAGGATAGCTTTCTTAGATCCAGAACTATTTTCCTCGGGGTGAAGGCAGTGCAATCCCAGTCAACATACATACTCTCACTACACTGTCTTGTAGTGATTTTTTTTTTTTTTTCATTCTGAGGCCTAAAATTACAGCTGTGTGTTAAAGGTAAGTGGTGTGGTGATAGTTTTTGTTGCAGCCTTGATAGCCTAAGAACATAAGCAAGGCAGATTTTATAAGGCAAGGCACTATCTTTTATTAGACTGGGAAAAAAGACAAGCTTTTGAGGACACAAGCTCTTTCTGTTAGCCTGTTGTTTGTATCTTTGATAACTATCTGGGAGAGTGTTGAGCATTTTTTTCTCAGTTTCAGTGATATATTCTTTGACAATCTAATTCTCACTCAATTTAAAATGTATATATATAATTATGCAGCAAAGACTTCCACCTGTATTCTGGCCTTTCTTTAGGTCTCAGTATCTTATTTAACTCATTGTAATAATAATTCTCCACATTTTATAGTGACTTGTTTGACCTATACAGATGACGAGTCTAACCATGACTAATGTTACATTATTACCTTTCTTTTCCATTTATTTCTCATTCTTTTTTATTCCTACTTCTTTCTTCTAACAGGTAGAGTCTGAAAGATGGGGAAAATTTAGAGGAGATAAGGAAGGAAATGATTTGGCTAGATAGGTCAGATTAGCATTTGAGATTAGTAATCTAAAATATGATGATACAGTCTTCTGAAAGAATTTATACTTTTCCTGTGGTTTCTCTAATGTTCTCAGTACCATGTGTCTCAAGGATAAAAAGCCTTTTTCCTGTTGGCCATCAAAAAACTGAGATTTTCCCATATGGAAACCATCAGAATTTTTCATTGCTTGATGGGTCATCAGACAGCATGTCATTCTGGAGCTCAAGCTGTAATAGCATAACAGCATCATTGTCACCCTGACACCTACAACGCCACCCAATAACTACTCAAGTTCCGAAGTTGTGCACTTTAGCTTTGCCAGTATGATTTCTGCCTTACCAAGATCAACAGAAAAGTGACCTGTTTGGGCTGCCATCTGATTTGGAATAATTAATTTTGCACATCTAAGCTAAAATGTTTGAGGATAAATCTTACAGGAAATTGAGCTTCAAGTGCTGTTCAGGCAGTTACTATTTGACTACAAGCACAATGTTTCAAGAAAGGAATTTACATGGGCAAAGTTTATTCTCTATTCTCTTTTTTTTTTTTCCATTCTTTCCTCCAGTAAATGAGTCCTTCTAGGCCTCAAAAAGGAGAATTGTTATAAAATAGGTTTCATCAGTAAAAAAGTTGCTACCTCTTTTTAAAGTTTTGCAGTCAAGCTCAGATATATCCACATGTCATACCTTGCTGCAGTATGTTAGGAAGAACAGCTGACAAATGAACACCCAGTAAGGGCTATTAAGGACTCAGGGCCTGATTTTGATAGTTTTCTGTGTTTTAAACCCATTAGTTTCATTACAGTTACACCTAATTTACATTCGTGTGAAAATCAAGCATTAAAATTTAGTTTTAGTTTTTATTTCTAATGATTTGAGAGCTACTAGTAGATGATACTGTCAGACTAATGAAGCAAACTGAAGACAAGTGACCATATTTTATGTCATCATATATTTAAAATAAATGTTTTCAGTTTCTAAATTTTTTTTTTTCCAAATCAGATGGCAGAAACACTAATAAAACATGTGACTGTCATGAACTTAGTTTACTTAGTACATTCTAAAATGCAGCTTCTTTCCTAACAGGCTGAACGTTGTTAGGGAAAGGAGTGGAAATTTTCCCATGACCCCCTACTTCATAAACATGTGATCAAAATGGCAACTCGACTGAAATGAAGCACTTGCTCAGTAACAGCCATGCTGAGAATCAAACTGGTGTCCCAATAAAGTCTGCAGCTTAATTTGAGACTTCATCTTACATGACTGTAATCCGTTGATTTAAATCATTCATGGTAATGAGATCAGAAGTATAATGTACACATCAGGCTTGGTTTGTGTTCAGGAGAGACAGAACACATCCACAGCTCTCAGTTTTCAGTCAATGGGAACCCAGATGCATGCTAAACCTTGGCCCTTGATCGATGTATCAGTATCATTTTGTCAATGAGCCAGCACAGAAAATTATCCTTTAAGACAATTCAATCTAATCTGAAATATTTTATTAAATCTATTTTGAAATCAAGTCAGTGTCATTAATAAACTATCATTTGATGATTAGTTTTCCCAC
>JANVCC010000261.1:5795459-5859427 GCA_025345505.1 Todiramphus chloris collaris
TCATCAGTTAATTACTTCTTGTTGTTTCCCATTTAATGCTATACCCTTTGGTCTCATTTAAAAAAAATAAATCAGGATTTTAGAGCATCAAACTACTACTTTGTACTCTGACGTCTGTAGATGCTCCTCTACCATTTTTTTGGTTTGTTTTTGTAAACGTTCTTTGCATTTTCTTATATACTGTAACAACATTCTGGAAAAAAGGCTCCCTAACTGCTGAAAACATATGATAACTGCAATTCCTCAGGGATGAAATATGTGCATAAAAATACCTTTTTGGTGAACTATGGAAAGAAGTACCTAAAATGTTGTGGCCTTTATTAAGCATATATCTTTTCTTAAGAATGTTTACCACACACTTTTATCTCTTACAGAATTCTTTAGTTAACAGCTAAATTTGGCTTTTCCTAATGCCCCCAATGCCTCCATCAGCAATTTCCACTACAGCATGTGGTCATATCCATGAACATACTGGTGTTCCCTCCTTCAGAAGGAGGTGAGGACACCACTGCGCTTTACACACCAAGCAGCAACAGCTCCATGCTTGTGAGGATGAAGAGAATGTTAAAAAGCTTCCCTGGAAGACATTAACCCTGGAAAGAACAGGAGTCATTTCCAAGGGTGAAAGAATTGCAGGATAAAGCACTGCAAGTGGGAATCAGGTGCAGTGACCTGTGCAGGCAGATTCCCAACAAATATTTTATGGGGTTACCAGGACCCATCAGAGGAACTACAGCTTCATAGTCCAGTTCCCTGCTCATTCTGGTTACACGTGCTGCTAGCTCATATGAACTACCATGCTCATGATAGCAAACTTCCAGCTAAGACCAAAGGAAAAAAGCAAGAGCTTTGAAAACGCAAGGCATTTCTTCCTTTGACACATCACTTTATCAACACAAGAATAATGGCTGTCATTCTGAGCTCAAGTTTCTAGTCTGTATTAAGTAAAGACCAAATGAAAGGGGATGCAGCTTGCTCCCAAGGACAGATTTTCAGATAGGGAGAAGATTGTCTGAATTCCCCATGGATTTCTGAGAAGATGATGGCAGAATTTTCAAAGGAGTAAATTTTTGGTTGAAGATACCAAGATCACAGGTATTCTCAGATGATGATTATTAATTTAATCTGGATCAGGCCTCTCACTGAACTTTAGGAAATACAGAAGCTGTCTTTACTGCATTGACAATTATTTAGGAAAGGATGTAATTGTAACGAGATAGAAGAACTACTTAGATGCCAGTTTGACTCCCTGTTACAGTCATTTGGATCTAAACTGTGTTATACATGGATTTTTGACAGGGAAGAGAAGAAGGTAAGAGAAGAACCAGTGTGATTTATAGAAAATAAAACAGGTTCACCCATTTCCTGGTTATGGTCATTAACAGTGGCATAATTGTGCGTAATCATCGGTCCCTTTCCTAGTGTACATTGCTAGAGGCTGACTAAACTTTGCATCTGCATAGAAATTAAGATGCAAATATGAGTTGTGTTCATTGCTATGACTAGTGTAAAGTAAACAAAGGGTATTTCTATTGTATATTTAAGGTCGAGAAACCTATTTTGTGAACAGCATGCTATCAGTGAAGACTTCACAGTTATTAAGTAACTGCAAAAGGACATGGTCAGCTCAATGATGGGTAAGGAAAAAGGGATATATAAAGAGCACAGCAGTGTTGGGATACTGATAGGCACTTGTCGTTTTCTCCATCCAGGAAACCTGCAATAATTCTCTCTCTATCATGATTCCCATGTTTCAAAACAAAACAAAAGGTGTTGTATGCTGGGGGAAGAGGGGCTGAATGCTGAGCAGTGATTTTAGGATGAATATTACAGAAAAGTCAGAGCAAAATGGATGATTTAATTTCTCATCTTTATTCTACTGAAGAATTAAATTTGCAAGGTCATGTTGCAGCTTATTCAGTCAGAGGCATATCAGTGAAGGTAACTGGATTCAGATGAGTTCCCACCCAAGAGATAGTTACAGAAGTGACTGTTCTCTAAATATATGTACAAAACAGCGTTGTCTGGACTCATGTTGCATATTAAATCAAAGCTTGGCTTCCTGGAGTTAGAGGACTTTATCTTAGGCTCTTAAAAAAACTAAGTTCTCAGATCCACCTTCCCAGGTGTGCTTTACATCACTGTATTTCATTTGCTATAGGTTCTATGTACGTCGGTCCTTTGTTTCTTTTTTAAATTCTTTACCACTACCTATGACATCAGAAATATGCTTTGTATCATCCCCATGCCTCATTAATACACAGTCATGGTAGGACAGACATGAAAAGCACTGGTTACCTGTTAACTAGGCCTATGCATTTACTGAACGTAATAGATGAGTCCTTCCTCTAATTCATGTGTTTAGTCTGCAATTGAATTTGGGAAGGAAAATTCAGAACATGGAAGAAAAGAAATAAGAGGAATGGAATTGCTGTAGAAAAATTCTTATAGGATAATTTTGGGGGAAAAAAAAAGCTATACTGTAGATTATAAATTTTTCCTGTTAACATTCACCTTATTATTTTAGTAGTTTTATTGACCCCTTCACTGAATTACAGAGAAAGATATCATTTTACATCTTTTGAACTACCTGAGAAATGTCTGTCAGATGGTTTTGATGGAATTTGTTATTAACAGCTGACAGCCTTAGCTTTAGGAATCCAACTGTGATATGTAAAAAATGGTATCTCAGGTTTTTCTTTTAGCCAGACCCCTAGTTTGCAGAGTCTTAAATGATTCAGTTCTTCCTTTTTTCTGTGTTTTTTTTGTTTTGGTTGGTTGGGGTTTTTTTGTTCTTTTTGTGTTTGTTTGGTTTTGTTTGGTTGGGGGGGGTGTTTTGTTTTTGTTTTGTTGGGTTTCTTTACAAATTGTAGTCAGAGCTGCTGGGAAAACAGCCGTTTGGTTACTAGCACTATGAGGACAAAACACAGATTTCTATCTTTTTTCACAGGGGAAAGCATTTCAAAACCAAATTCAGATTAGTCTCTGAATGAAAAAACGAATCCATGTAACATTGAAATAGGTAAAAGAGGAAGTATCCATTAACTTCATTCCTTTGTAATATCTCCTACCGTGCCCTTATATGATTAAAATAATGTACTGCTTTAGGATACTTTGTGGAAAATAACATGCAAATAGCCATGGCAGGAAAATATGGTTACTTCTGTAATGGGGCAGAAAATATCCACCTTTTCTTACCTCTGACTCAGTAATACAAATGTTCATAAACCTCAGGACTGATTATTCAGGAAACATCTGAGAAAAAACTGCAGTCTAGAGCACGAGCTTTTTCACATCACATAAGCTTCAAGAGCTTCTTTAACTTTTATCTAGAATATGTAAACTTCTGCTCTGTCCCCCACATAGCCCCTTTCCCTCCAAATCTGTGTCATTACATCAATATGCAGAAAAAGTTCACTACTTTCAGAAAGTCATGTTTGATCAAACAGACAATTTGAACTATTTACAGAAAACACAATGGGTGATACATCCAGTTTTTCAAATCTCGTGCTGGTTTGTGAAGGCATCCACTCCTCAAACCTTCCATGCCTTAATTCTGAGGATCCTTCATGGCTCGTCTGGTCCATGTGTGCACTGTGTTTCATCTACTGTGTCTCTGTGTGCTAATCTTTTTAGGACAGGGGCTCAGCCCTTTGCCATATGTCTCTTTTTGCATGTTGTAGCACATGAGAAGGACATACTATAAATTAAAAATGTCAAGAAGCAGACTGGACAAAATCAAGACACTGTAAAAACCATAAACCATTGGAGTGGCTTACTGGAGGCCGGCACAGTACCCAGAAAAGCAATTTCACTTCAAAAGCTTAAACACCATCCTAGTACGGCTTTTATCATCCAGATTCTATTATTCTAAAAAATATCACTTTTAGGAAATAAGAGAAAACAGATGGGAAAGGGGAATTCTCTGTTGGTACATAAGTTGAAGCCCAAGCATCAGGGAAGTATTTATGACCCTAAAATGGGAGAAAAAAGTCTTTTTGTCTGTCAGAAAAGGTTGTCTGACAACATTATCCCAGCTTGATGGGATTTGGGGCTTTCCCTTGTCAAGGTCAGACAAAGATTTAGCAAATAGCTTTGAAAAATAAGCAATTGTGAAGGATGCACAAACCGGAATTATTCTACTTTGTCAGACACCATGTGTATTGGGAAATTCAGTTTGCCAATGATGAGGGGTCAATTTTATAAGATTACTTGGTGAAAGAATTTTAATTTTATGATGTTATACCCATTTGGTCACATATATACAACATTCTGGCTTTTTATTTCTTTTAAAGAAAAATGGAAACATTGAAGTAGGGTTCTAACAGCTTTAATTTTTTCCTGAATTCTAAATTATGCTTATTCACCCATACATTCCCTCTCCAAGTATTCATTTAGAAGGAAGGTTTTGCAATAGTCACATTTAATTTATCAGGGTGCAATAATTTGTGTTTCCCAATCATCTTGCAGACTTTGGTTCATTATACTATTGTTTCACATGAGTAAGTTAGCAAAGTTTGGATTGATTGACTCTAATTAACTAAAACTGGTTCCAGGCTGTGCATCTATTGTCATGGTAGCTAGCCACAAAGCCCCAAACTGTTCAGTAATGGCAATATAACGTATTATCGATATGAAAACTCCAGCAAATGTTTAATGTTGGGCTTGTCAGCAAATGAAAATAGCAATAGTGGAGGAGGGAGAAAAGGGACATTAGGACAAGCGTGTCTCAGAAGGGTTGGGGGAAACGCAGCTTTCCAGAGCTGCTGGTGCCCTGATCTCTTCACTTATTGTCATCTGGGTCTCCAACACGGAAAGAAATGCAAGCCGAGCTGGAGACGTGCACACTGTTCCGTAAAAGAAAAATCCACATTTTTAAAAATAAAAAAAAGGCTCAAAATGGACTCAAAATGCTATGATAAGCTAAGACCTTATGTAATCATGTATACCGACTTCTCCCTCTGTATATTTTAAAATCAAAAGTCTTTTTGCTTGGTTTTGTTAGTCCACTTGCATGATACCTGAATCTATTTTCTGTTCACTGCCATTAAGAGAATCTAGCCACTAATATATGCATCCCCTTATAGGTGACACTGGACAGGAAGCTGCACTGAAATGTGGGATAACAATATTCCATCTTGACTTGGTTTTTAGAGTCTCTCTGAAATTAAGTGAAAGCAATGGGCTCCTCAGAAGAGAAGCTGCTTCTGCTAGCAATGGTGTGCAGCACCTTGGCACATCCAGAACAAGGAGGTCTGAAATTGTAAAAGCTTTATACTATAGGCTGCCTGCTCTCCAGAGATGCAGCACCTGCAATTTCAGCCTCTGTGGATCGTTACGTGCAAAACTGTAGAGAACACTCACTGAAGTGCTGATGTCAAGCACAAGCAGAAGTGGTGCCTGGACTGGTTTCCTTTGCTTGACCTACCCATGTGACTGCATTGCTGCAGGCTCCAGTGCCTTGCTCAGGAGCCATTTCTAAGACAAGTCCCCTGGCAATCAGCATTTATTACTCCCCAGGAACAATTCCTCAGTGTGATGTTTAGTCCTTGCTGTGCATCATGGGGCTGGCTTCCCCATTTTTAAAGCATGGGATTCAAACCATGCTTCCAGCCCAGATGTGCCATTCATTTCCGATTTGTCTATGTCCTGCACTTGCAGGATGTGCTGTAACTCTGCTCTTCCCATGGGGAGTGCTCTCCCCGTTAGGGACTCTCTCTGGCCCAGCCTCACTCTACTTGCAGCCCCTGCATCAGGCAGCCCAGCAGAGCTGCTCTCACCGCTGGTCCCTGGCTACCCTCAGGGCTGTGCAGGGGGTCACCCCATCTCCCCTTGGCAGACTGGGGCAGCCCTGAGCCCCAGCTGCTTGGGGATTGAGCCCCCCACCCTGCCTGCCTCTCATCTCCAGGCTTTTTTCAGGCAAATAGCTTCTGTGTTCCCATTTGCCAAGATAAGGACTTGATTTTCCTGGCACAACCGATCTCAGCCTCTAACATGAGCAGGCACTGGGGCGAGTGGCTCCTGTAATTTTTCCGCAGCAGCACAACTTGTCACAGGCCATTTCCAAGAAGCTCTTTGTAGTTCCATTTCTCCCCCAGCCTGGACGGAGGGATTGAGAGCAAGGTTTGCAGGTAGGAGACGTGGGGGGCCCTTCGGGTGCACACACGCAGCTCCCATCGACTTCACTGCAATTTACATCCCTGGGAGTGATAGAAGCAGGTCCCGGGTGCTGGTGCTGCCCCGCTCGGAGTCGCTGTGCACCCCGAGGCGAGTCGTTTAACACCAGGCTGTGATACCTCTCATTGAGCTACACATTACACCAAAAAGGGTCTCGAGGAAGTCAATGGAGCTACTTGTGGAGCGCTTGTACTTAGTAAGTGTGTCACAATCTGGCCTTCGCTTAAGTTTCTCCTTTTATAGGAAATTACAGACTCATTTCCAAGGTTGTGGGGCTTAATTAGTTTATGTTTGCAAAACACATCTTATTGCTGGTGAAAGGGAATAACCATTATTATGATGATGATGTGTTCAGCGCATGGCAAGGTCTTGGGTCTGTCTAGGTTTTGCTTCATTTATTCTGTATAAAATAAAAAAAAATAAAAGTCCTTCCTTTGCAATCATTTGAAAAACTATTTCTAGGAATGGTGCACTCATTCTTCTGTCAGAAGTGTTAGGGGGTGGTAAAACGTAAACCCTTCTTGGGCAAAGCTGCCCAGAGACTGAGCCCAGAACACAAACCCAGTTGGCAGTGCAGTGGGAACAGACCAGCCAGAGCAGAGCTGTGATACAAGTGCAGTTTGCAGTGACTTGTTGGCTGACACTTTCCCAAACATAAACACCGTTCCCTTTCACCAACTCAGGACATACATTTTTTTAACCCTAACATGTATCATACCTTAAAAACTTGGCATTAGCAAACAGTTTGTTTTTTCGTCAGCTGTAATAGTTTGGGGGTTTTAAATTCTGGTTTTGTTGGGGTTTTTTGTTTTTTTAATCCAAGTATGGTTCTCATGGTGTAGTAAATGACATTAGGCTTTTGTAAATTCTTGCAGAATATAACAGATCATTGGTTTTATAACACAGTCACTGCTTTTGCATTCTGATGAGATTATTAGTAGCAGCCTAGAATACAACATCCCCGCATACTGTTAGTTAAAAAAAATAAAAGTTTACTAAATGGTCTCTTGTCAACTGTATCTGAAAATCATTATAGTTTCTCTGGTTTCCTTTACATGGAGGGCTTCTTCTGTGAGCTGGTGGGTTACATCAGTATGAAGTTGCAGAATTATTGTGGAGATGTTCTTTATTTGTCTATAGCTCTGTTTGTTTTCCTACTGAAAACCAGTTTAAGTATTTATAAATTGGTTGTAAAAATTGTTCACATGCCCGAGACATGCAATATGGAATCTGAGCTCAATAAATATATTTTCCCTTTCATATTTTAACTAATTACATCAGACATTTTTATCTCGTGTCAAAGCAAATACAAATCAAGCCGTTTCCTGATCTTTTCACACATACTGTCTTGCAGCCCTAAAGCAGTTTCATTTGCCAGTGAAGACACAAACCATCTGATCTTTTCAGGCCAAATTCCCTCTCCTCCATCCTGCATTGCAGCTCAACGCTGTACGTCCGGCGTGTGCCTCCCCCTGCCTGGGGGCTGGTGACCCACAGGCTGCAGCGAGCCAGGGCCACGCTTCAGACCCTGCTCACTGGGCAGAGGAGCGGGGAGAATTTAAGCTTGAGTATATTATTAGAAGGCTGAAGTGACTGCAATTAAAAGCTGGCTACTGACATGCAGCATTTTCCCTGCTTCCATACTGTTATTAACATACATCTGTATTAACATCATGACAGTCCACCCTACAAATGGATACGATACCAAATAAAGAGCCTACACTGTGCACTGTAATGACTCTACAGGAGCCATTACATCTGATATAGTCAATATTACACATTTTTTTTAAATGTATGAATGCATATTTAACTGAGAGATCTGATCTGCTCCAGCAATTCTGGTCTATCAGAAACATAATATGCATTTTAAAAAACTGCTTGCGTACATTTTACATTTCTACCTGAGAAGCTGAACGCAGGGCCACATATAAACCTTTCATTTTCTACGCCTGCCCATGACATGTTTGCTTCAAAACAAAAAGAGGTGGGTAAGGTGTTGAAGTCCTGGCTCTGTTGCCTTGCTGTGCCAGCACCAGCCTTCCCATCCCCTTTGCACCTCCCCCCAGCAGCTTTTGCTCCATGGCCCCAGCACATTGTCTGGGCATGCTTGCTTACCATACAGCTGTGAGGAGTGAGCATCTCAGCAGCAGGAACATCACTGGCCCTCTGCTGATTTACACCTCTGCAGCTCCTGGCTTTGCCACCAGCCACGCCCCCAGGCTGAGCAGCGTGTGCCCACCTACACGGGCACAGAAAGTGGTGGCTGCTGAGATGCCACCAGCACCCCCAGGTTGCTTGAAGCTGCACAGGGAGCCGGTGAGAGGGCAACTCAGTAGTGAAGTACCGGCGGGTGCATTTCTCTCTCGAATGAGACCACACACTGTGGTTTTGCAGACAGAGCGAGTGGTGCCATGGCCCAAGGCACACTGGGGTAGGAGCAGCTGCTCTGAGGAGCTGACTTTGGGATGCCATGAATGGCATCACCTCAAGCTGCGATCTAGACTTGAGCACAGGGCCACTGGAGGTTCTCCCTTGGTTTTACATACATTGCTGGTGGGAGGCACTGAATAGTCCCAGGCACCCCCAGCACTCCTGAAGGTGCTGCTGTTCCCCCCCTGCAGCCACCATCCTGCCTGACCTATTTTGATTGTTGTGAGAAGAGGAGATGCAAATTCAGCCATCCTCATCCCGAGAGACAGGTTAGAAAGAAGAGGTACAGAGAAAAGGCACCTACATATTTATATTTTTGAAAAGCAATCTTTGCTTTTATCTCTACAGTGCAGATGTTTACATGTTAAAAGTACATGCAAGCAGGCTTACTCCCTTTCCCACCTGTATCTTCGTGCACAGGGTCCCCATACCCTCACTAGGCTCATGCAGAACAAGGCTTAACTCTACGACTTCCAAGGGACTTGCAGTCACTTCTTGCCCTCGGGAAGCATTCCTCCTCCTCACCCATTACTGCCCTCCTTGGCCTCCTCCTTTGTCCCACGATGGAGCTTTCACATTCTCTCACACATGTGCAAAAGAACTAAGCAGTGCAATCCGTAGAGGAGCACGTGTTAGTAATTACTCCTACGCATCCATGGATGTTGCGCGCAGTAGTTTTGAGGCTAAGTGTAGCTTGCCCACCTAACGAGGATTTGGACTGCAATGGCACCAGCATCGCCAGCTCTACAGCAAATCTTACTCATGGAGTTTCCCTGGAAGCTCTCACTCCTGGAGCAGTAACTCCAGGAGCTGTAACTCCTGGTTACAGCTTGGGGTTCTCAACTAAAACTACTTTCTGTCACATGCAGCTGTGGTTTGAAACTGGCTCTGGCGTCACAGTAATAGGAGTCAGATGTGCCAAGTTGTGTCTGTATTTGTGATTCTTTCATGGGGCACCACACAGAAGGGAGCACATGCCCACTTTAAGAGGCAACATGTGACACTGGGGCCAAGCAGGCTGGTGCCAGGCGTGCCACAGTTGCTCCTCAAACACCTCCAGAGGGTCCTCAGAACAGCCCTGCTGGCAACTGCTTGAAGGACTGGGGCTAAACATAGATGTCAGAGAGGCGATTAGTGATGGTGAGAGATTGGGGGGCAGTTTTGAGTGGAGGTGCAGTTTCTTATACCCTGCACTTCCTGGGTGAGGGGATCTGGGTGTGGGTGCATGTGCTATGGGGGTATGTTCTCCTTTAATACTATAACAAAAAAAGCTACTAATGCAAATGCTGTTTGCTCAGTGCTGTGTAAGACCAAAAAGCAACTGTCCTTCACTGATAGAGCTTCTGCTCAGAGATGGCCACCAGCATTAACAGGTGAACAACTCGGGACAGTACAGAAGATAAATGTTTTGCAAACAGTCCCTGATCTTACAGTTATCTCCCTTTCTCTTATCAGAAGAGGAATTCAGTGTGGAAATATTATTAAAGAGGAAATGTATGAAATAATGAGGAATCATTTCTGTCAAATGGATATAAGATGCTAATTGTTGATGTGCTGAATCCCAGAGATGCTTGACATTCAAAAAGTGAGTGAAGTACGGCAGAGCATTTGTATAGGCCATCTGGAGATCTACACCATACTCTACACTTGATGAGAAAGTGGCATTAAACTGAAATTTCTGATTCCAAGACCTAAATATGCATCACTCCAGGCTTCAAATTTCATAGATTGCTGGGAAGATCGCAGATAAACAGCAATCTGGCACATCTCCGACTAGAGAGAGAGAAAGAAATGCTTTGCGCTCCGTTCCTTACAAAATTGTTAACGATTTGAAGAATTTCCATAAACTTAAACAAAACCTTTGGAACTCACATTCCCATTTACACACAGATCAGGCTCCTGGGGTAGCTTGACTGTGAAATCTCCGTGCAGACGGAGTTATCCAGAGTACCATATCAGCAAACCATGGTACTGTTACAGAGGGACTAGCATGGAAAGCACAGCCAGAAACACCACAGAAACCTGTGGGGCAATGCCCTCAGTTCTGTCACAACATCACGATTTCTCTGGCAAGAGAACAAAAAGCAGGTAGCAGCAGTAGCTGTTCAACATCCCCCTTTTCTAGTTTCCAGAAATCTAACTTATGTCACTAAACAATTTTTGTTCTTACTAAAAGTTGCTCTTCCAAAGCACTTAAACAGCATATTAAACCTTAAAATGAAGCAGATGGTAATGTGGAAGATGTTACATTGCACATGCACACACTGCTACTTTCCGTGGGAATTGCCATCCATTCTTTGCAGCACTGTTGGCCCTACAGGCTCCACTGGTATGTCCCGAGTCCACTATGTTAGATGTTGGACAGACACCAAGCTGTGAGTGAAGCACAGCCTGCAAGCTAAGAAGTGAAGGGTGGCACTGGGCTGGAGGGCGCGTAGTGAGGGAGTTTCAGATGGGAGGCAAGGCAGAGTGCAGCTCAGCAGCCTTAGAATTGATGCCAATTTTTATAGATACCTCAGGAAAGAAAAGAAATCCTTCAAGAAAACAAAAAAGTGAATCTGCTGATGTTTGCATAATGCTCTTCCCAAGGTTGAAGGACAGCAATGTAAAAAGCAAGGAAGTGCTTGCCCAGATGGAGCAGCTGGGTCAAGTAGATCTTAGACCAGCTGATATGTTCAGAGGAAATAGCCTCCAAGATAAAGAAGCCATTCTTCATCTCATTCTCCATAGCCCTTCCTGGGATAAAATATGGTGCTAAGCAGCTGCTCATGCAACCTCTGGCACAATGTAAGAAATCACTGTCGAAAGACAGGGATACTTCACTTCTCCAAAGTGTTACGGTGTTTGCTTATCCTGAAGATGCAGTTTCACACCTGGTTCCAAAGCATACATGGCCACCACTAGGATACAAAGCACTGAGCCAACACAAACTCATTCATTTGCTTCAAGTTGTGAACAAGCGTTGGAGGCAGATCAACATGATCTTGATCCAGACAAATCAATGCTGCTCTGATTTCACACTGGGTCAGACAATGCCCATCCTCCTGCACAAAGCTGGTGTAAGCATCGTGTTGTGCTCTCAGACCCTGTCTACAGGGCTGCAGCTGTGTGCTTTGCTTGCTTCATGTCTGATCTTTACATTCCAGGATCTGCTCCTAAACTGATCCAGGGCTAATTAATGTGAAAACATGCTCTGGCAATAAGAATGCCATGCTAATAACTCATCAGCATGTGAGGTGGAAGAGCTCCAGAGATCACCTTCTCTGCTCCTCTGACAAAAGACAGGACTGAAACCAGAAAAAAAATATGGAAAATTGTCCTGACCTCTTCTTTAAAATTCCCCAGTGGTAGCAACTCCATAATTTCCCTGAACAATTTGTGACTACGCCTCACTGCTTTTGTTTCCAGAAATGTTTTCCCAGTGTCTAAATGTAGTCTTCATTAATACCTATTGAATTTATCACTTCCTGTCCTACCAATTAGTCTATACTCTTAGTATTAGACTTTGATCATTTATTGTTAACACAGATTTCAATGGATTTGCAGAGTTGTCAGGCACAGTATTTGTGAACAACCTTCAATTGGGTAATTAATCATTGCATCTGTTTTCTGTTATTGTGATTCCAATTCTGCATGTGTATACGTGATTGATTTTTAGGCACACAAATGGTCCCATTAAAGACAAAGAAACTTGTGGAGCTAGCAGCTGAGCACATACTCACAGGTCTGCAGAGCCAGGATATGGCAGCAACTGTGTTGTTGAAAAAAGACCTCTAATTACAGTCCTGGAGAACCATAGAATGGTTCAGGTTGGGAGAACCTTAAAGATGATCTAGCTCTAACCCCTCTGCCAAGGGCAGGGACACCTCCCACTAGACCAGGCTGCTGAAAGCCCCATCCAGCCTGGTCTTAAACACTTCCAGGCATGGAGCATCCACAGCCTTTCTCAACAACCTGTCCCAGTTTCTCACCACCCTCAGAACAAAGAACTTTATGCCAATTTCTAATGTAATTCTTCCTTCTGTCAGTTAGAAGCCATTGCCCCTCATCTTATCACTACAAGCCCTTGTAAAAAGTCCCTCCCCAGCTTTCTTGTGGGCTCCCTTCAGAAGGTCATAGTTGGGTACATGTGAGAGTGACCCTGGTTACCCTCAGAGTGGGCACAAGGCCTCCTCAGAAGAGGTACACCCTTGGATTGGAAAATTGCTAGACAGGCCAAAGAACAGTTGATCCAAAGGCTGACTGACTCAGGGCTCAGGATCCATCTCGAGAGTTGAGGCACTGAAGGCATCTGCCAGCACACACAAGGGAAGCTGCAAGAACTCGTGTTTCTGCTGCTTTTTGCTTCTCCCATTTCACATGCAGGCTGAACCCTTGCCAACAGGGATACAACACCAGTCTGCAGCAAGGAGCCAAGTCTCTCCTAGCCCCCTCAGGGGAGCATTTGGTAGGGGAGAGCATGCAGTCCCTGTTTGCTCCACATGAAGGATGAGCAGCTGGAAGGCTCTTCTGCTGGGGAACTGCTCCACTCTCCCCAGCATCAGCTCCCAGCCAGCCAAGGGCACCAGGCAAGAGACAACGTGCATCTCCCTGAGTTTCAGGACATCTCTGTCAGTGCAGTGAGAGGTGTGTGCCAGTGCCTGGGATGAGCTTCAGCACCTATGTTCTTGCTCTCTTGGCAGCACAAGGCACAGCAGCAGCACAGCACAAAAGCACCTTGCTCCTTCCCTGCAGCTCCAAGGCATTCCCCCTGGGCAATACCACCACAGTCCCTTTGCTCTGAATGGGTTAAGGGTACCCCTGAGGCTAAGGGATTAGTAGGACTAGCTACTGCCCTCTTCTTTGGGCAGGACACACTGAACTGGGTGTAGTGGAGCCTGTGTTGAGCTCTTCACTTTCCTGACAATTAGCCTGGAAACCATCCTGTGCTGATGATCTGCTCCCCTTATTAACTCACTGCAAGAAAAAGCTGAGGGGAGAGGGAGAAAAGAGCAAACTACCATTTCTCTGCCCCACAGGAACTCTGGGACTTTTCCCCAGGGAAAGCCAAGCTGAGCTTGACCCCTGGCAGGCAGGAGGGAAACACAGCCATGCCAAGTTGATCCACCCATATTTTATAAAAATACCACACAGAGAGGTTTGCTTGTGTACCATCTCATCAGCAAACACTCTTGTTTTGGTGATGTTTGACTCTGCTTTTGGGAGTCTCAGATGTTACTTGGAGGTGGCAACACCTCAGATTTCTCTCTAGGCTCAGCAAAAGCACAAGCAAAGGTCCTTCATGCACTTACAAGGGCTGAGAGAGGAAAACAATGCGTTGCTCAGGGCTTGGGAGAGCCCACCTCCTCCCAGGGGCTGTCTGCCAGCAGGGATGGGGCCTGCCAGCCTCTCACCACAAGTCATGGCACACAGCTGGAGTCCCCGTGGGACCCTCTCCTGGGAGACAGAGGCAGCACAGGACACATCCTGACTTCACTTCTTGGTGGAGACCTCACAGCTGACCAGCAGGTCTGCAGGACTCTGCCTTCCCACCACAATCACTGCAAAAACCTACTGGTGGGGAAAAAAAGCCATGAAGGCCACCAAGCACAACAGGACCCCCAGTGCTGACCCCCTCCAGAAACACACTGCCCCAGCACCACTGAAGGTACCAGCCCCTGCAGCCACCCATCCACTTGTCCCCTCTGCTCAGAAGCATTGCCAGTCTCATGGGCACGTCCCCCACCCTGCTTGCTAAGGTGATGTCCTCTCCCCTCCCAACACTTACTATCTTGCTTTTATCTGTGGCTCTCAACACCAAGATGGCCATGACTGCTGCTTCCAGCTCCCTCAGTGGGAACCTGAGGCTTTCCATAGTCTGCTGCTGAGCTAACATCTCCCCTGGAGGAAGGGGAGAAGTTGGAGAAAAGGGATAAAATGGAGAAGGAGAACTGGAGTTTCATACTAAACCAGACAACTTGCAAAACTATGTGAATGTGACACTGAAGGCATGACTGCAAAAGGCCACATAATACTGAAGTTGGGCCCCTCACTTTTAAAGAAATAAATAAATAATGCATTAACTTGCAAAGTGGCAATACAAAACACTGTCTGACATGACCGCTGTTCATGGATTACTTTGTTACACATAATTGATGTCAGGAGGATAATCTCTTGGGCATCTCTGCTAAAATTCCTTCTCTCACCCTCCCTCCTGATGCCTTTTATACTCGCCTTGTTCTTGGCAATAGTAGCACAGCATCCATACAAGGTGCAAAAGCAAGCAACCCGCCAGCTTTAGATACCAGAGTTTACTAAGAAACATCTGTGGGGTTTTTAGCAAGTTGCACAGTGCTACGTGCTTAATTTGAATATGCTGGATTCAACCTTGCTTTGGTTAAGGAGGTGTTTAATTAAAAGGACAAAGTGTTAGCAATTCAGTAAATACCACATTAATTTCAAAGAGCATAATTACTAAACATGCATTAATAAAAGAATTGTGAATTATACTCATAGCTGTTATTTAAAAAACAAAATTGCTTAGCCCTTCAGAATGATTATACAGGGGGTCCCCTTTGCCTTGCTACAGACACATTTCAGGTACTTCACAGTGGCTTCCCCGTTTGTCACCAGCACTCACCCCACAGCATCTGGGGTAGGGCAGCCTCTCTGCTCCAGCTGCCCCTCAAGCCTTTGCCACAAACGCTGCCACGATTCCTGCAAGACCCTTCCCAGCACATCAAACACGCTCCCCGTGCTCCCAGTAGTGTTGTGAGCAGGGGCAATGATTGCTGGTGAGGGGACGGTGGTGAAGGTGTTAACAGCAGCAGGATAACGAGAGCGAGGTAGTTATGTATGGGTTTCTGAATGCTGCTCTTCTGGAAAGAGTCTGACATAGTGATGCCTCTTTCCACAGGGCATTTACATCACCCTATGTCATACTAGGAGTGTGCAATATAAATACTGCTTGGTTCAATAGGTTAGCTCTTCAGTTCTCCAGAATTTAAATAATTCTCTAGTAATCCCATCTGTTATTCAGAGTAATTTCTGTTGAATCCCATTGATTTCGCCCCTATTATCTTCTCCAAGTTCCAGTGCTCATGGTGAGTCAGCATGGTCCAAAAGGCTGAGTGTGAAGAGCCAGAAATGAGACATTTTTCCAGGAAGAAAAGTACATAAGCAGGATGTCCTTTCCAGATGCTGAGTTAGGGAATTTCATTTTGCTTAGCTAAATTCCCCTTGCAGTTTTTGGTAGGTGCAAAATTTTTCTTTATGTTCTGTCATAAACACCTCTTCTGTTGTGCACTGCTGAATACTTACCTCCAGCTCCAGGGTGCATTTCAGTGGTAAAGAAACAGAAACACAAGTGGCTCTGCTTATGTTTGCAAAGGCTTTGGAGTCCTTCTAGGAAGGTGGCACTGCATAAAATGGAAGCTATATTTGAGCATTATGAGCACCATCACTTGCAGGGGAAGCTCTGAACTCTCCTTGTAGTCTATCAAATTAATGTAATGATGAACGCTAAAGATTTTTATAAATCAGCTTAAGGATGGAATTTTTTTTTTTCCTCCATATCATATAGAATTGAATAAACTCAAATGCAGAGATAGTCCATAAAGCCCCATCTTAGTCTCTAAGATCTCTCTCCAGGATTTTTGTTACCCTTGTTCTTTTTCTTTAAGTAATACAAAGCAGTAGTAGGTTTCCAGTACCTACGGGGAAGTCATCAAGAAGATGGAGCTGGTCTTTATAAGAGTACACAGTGAAAAGACAAGACAACTGGCACAAGATGAAAGTCTGACATCTTCACAATGATATAAAGAGAAAACTTTCTTCAGGAGCACAATGAAACAGGTCCATAGGCCACCCAGGGAGGTTGTGCAGTCACCATCTTTAGAGCTTTCCAAGACTTGACCAACAAGATGCCCAAGCACATGATCAGAAGTTGTGGATGAGCCTAGTTGGAGGAGAAATTTGGAACAGATCCCTTCTGACCCAAATTAGCCTGTGATCCTATAGAAAGCTTCTTCTCTGCAGAAGCAATAATTATTGCTGCAGTTGCATTATAGCCAAGCAGATTCCCACATCATATTTACAAAAAAATGTTTTTCCAATATAAGGAAGCTTTCAGAATAGTTTTCTTTCTAAAACCCCTTTTTCTGACATCCAAACTGCCTAAAAAAGTAGTGTTCCTATGATATAAAATGGAAGTTGTTTGTAAATTGATTTGTATAGAGAGAGGGGGGATAGTTCAGAGAAAAGTCAGGCATTGGATGCTCAGCATGTACTAACTGGGTGGTTAGTTGGAAGAAACTGCTTCCCCCAGGTACAGGGATAAGGCAGCACAGAAATGACTTGAAATATGGATGTGACCCAATACCTCCCTTTTAATTCAATCTTTTTCCAGCCCATCGCTGGAATTTACACAACGTTTTATTGACTATGGTATCAGAAGCTATCAATTTGCTGCAGCCTCATAAAAAATAAAATAGTGATACAGAAGAGAAACTGCTGTGTCAGACACACTTCAGCTATTCCCAGCTTTCCTCGACCCCTTCATCTACCCTCTCATCATAAACATCACTATTTTGTTTGCCTCTTGCTTCTCTTAACCATTAAAACATAGATACAAAAACCATATCCCAGAAGCTGTTAACACAAGACCCAGAAATGTGTCAAATACTCGCTGTCTGAAATATTTGTTGGCTCCAGCTAGCACGAGGGAACAAACCAGCAAGCAAACAGCATAAGACCAGGTGTGTTTGGGGGAAGGGGAGAGATAAAAGCAGAGCTATGTAACTAAAATGGAGCAAGTGTTGTCTCCTACCATGATTGCTGTAGTAATTACCCTTTTTAACGCATATTAGTGCAAACAGCTGTGCAAAATTCATATAAATGGTGGAACACAAGTAATACCCTTTAATTAAAAAAATTACAAGGCTTTTCTTTTTGAAGGAGTTAAACATATTTTGTTCATCATGCTTGATCCAGTATGACATGAATACCTCCCAAGGAACAGTAACAGGGGTGCACTGTAACCATTTACCTCTTGGTTTAATTCCACAGGTATTAAAAATACCTTGGTTTGCTAAATTCAGTAGCATGTTTTGGAACAATACCTTCATTTTGGCCCTGAAAAAATCATAGACCTTCTGAAATACCAATGTTGTTTACCATACTTTATGCATGACTGCACACCAAAGACATAGCATTTAACAAAAAAATAAAATAGCTTCAGCTTTGGAGAGTTATAATGCTTCTGTTGTGACCATGTGTCAGGGTTTCACTTCTGCCAGCAGCTAAGCACCCTACAGCCACTGTACCCAACACTTCCCCACACCCTTAAACCCCCTCCTGGAGGATGGGAAGAAGCATGGGGAGGAAGAAAAGAAAGGTGAGAGCTCAAGGAGTGAGGTAAAGACAGTTTAATAAGACAACACAAAGAGAAAAGAAAACAACAATACTGATGATAGCACTAATGAACCGAGAAACAAAGAGAAACAGAAACCAGGAAGACTCTACCTATGTCCAGGATGCTGCTTTCTCTGCTCCAGCCACACCTGTGTCCAGGATGCTGCTTTCTCTGCTCCAACCACACACCAAAGCAAGTTGAAAAGAGGAGCCCTCACTTCAGACCATGACATCAGTATGGTATTGAGCGTCCCATCAGCTGGTGGGGTTGTTTGTCTCAGCTGTGGCCCCTCCCAGCTGCTTGGGCCAGCAGCTGCTGGTGATAATGAACCCGAACCCAACCCGGGACACCGTGCAAAGTGGCTCCAGAAAAATAGATTTAGTAGCAGGAACTGCAGGTATTTGGATAAAACTTACAACCCAGGGTGACTTGAAGGAATCACGTGAGGTTCCATGAGGAGCCACAACATAGTGTTTTCCACAGAGAGACAAAAATGTTTAAGATAAAGCATAAGAAAAAGAGCCTTAACCTATATTTTAGGATCTGTGCCTAAGAACAACTCGAGGAGAAGCCTTGGAGCCTCTGTTAACCTCATGCCTCAGACACTGGGGTCTGCAAACTTCCCTGGGAAGTTTTGAGTCCTTCAGTACGTGCATTTGCTGATGAGAATTGTTCCCTTAAGTGTATGCCCAAAGAGATAAACTTTATGCTGTATACCAACTTTATGATGTGATAAAAGTTTGTGTTTGAGGTACCTTACTGATTATCTATTAGGTGGAAGAAAAAGAATAAAACAACCAATTAAACAGTAGCTCTCCTATCTGTACCTTAGCTTACCTGGTAATTGAAAAATGGCCCCCAATTTTCCCTCCCCCACCCATTTCCATGCAGCATTTCAAGAACTCTGTCCAAGAATATCACTATATGAAAAAAAAAACATCATCTCAAAATTATTAAAATCTCTGTGGGAATTCATGATTAATTTTAAGGCCTGGCAGATTAAAATACATTATTATGTACACTCTAGTGCATCCTTTCAGATATTTTCAGAATCTGATTTTGCTCTCTTGATACACACCAATGATTCTACATGTATCTAGTAGATTGCAAGGAATAGATTAGCATTAAAGAGGCAGTATTGTGTTGTTAGGTTGTTATGTGTAACTTGTGCTCATACATTAAGAAAAATGTAGCTGGCATTCCCTTGGACATGACCAGACCCCTTAAAAAAAGGAGAGAATTATTAATAGTTGGTTGTAATGCATTTGTAGAGCACTTCTGAAATTTTGACCTTTAGTACATTAACTGTCTGTTTTTATCCAGCTCCCAGGCAGAGTAAGATCTACAGTAGCCTGCTTAGGAAACGGAAATAATGGGCTTATTAGTAGGACTTGTTAAACCTTCAGTTCCTGAACATTCTACTTTTAGCTCTGGACCTAGCTTTGCAATGAATCTACCACTCCAAACAGCAAAATCAACAGCATTCCAAGTCAAGAAGCCAGAAAAAAAAAGTGGTTTTTTTTCTTTGGAACAGACTAACCAAATTGTTCATTACAGCAAAGTCATTCATTCACAGCTTAGCTTTATAAACATTAAGGGTCCATCTTCAGCCCAAGCAGCTGTTGTGTTTCTTGACTAGAAACCTGAGGACCCATCTAGCATCACTTTTCCATCATTCAGAAACATCTTTGTTCTCTGTCCTGACAAGGTAAGTAAATAGAGCTCCTTAATCCTTTTTTTTAAATTAAGACATGTTTTTTCATGTACTTCTAATGTCATTATCTTCAACACTCTTACGTGTTCCACCTACAGTTTGATAGGTGTCTGAGCTGTGGGCACATAAACAGGTCAAAGGACTTTGACAGCATCATGGCTGAGATAATCAAACCCCTCTGCCACTGCAAAATCTCCTGTTTATATGCTCAGAGACCACCCATGTGCAAGACCAGACTGGAGATCATACCCAGTTATCATGACCACATATCATGGTTCTCATCTTTTTCACTGCCTTGGTTATGAAGATCCCCTCTCTCTTTCAAGTATTTTCCCCCCAGATACTGCAGAGAGCTTTACCAAAATCCCACTGTTTGTTTGTGTCCATTGTGCCAGCAATCAGACCCTCCTGCAGCAAAAATCTCTCCAGGTCATTGTTTAACATGGCCCCAAAAGTCACATCAACCGCAAACTTTATCGTAATGATTTTATGTTTTCTTCCATGTCACTGATAATGTTAAATGATAGAGAGCCAAGATTCAATCCCTGCAGAACCCTTCTAACGACAAACACCTTCAGTGGTGATTGTCACTTATAATTACATTTTGAGACATATCTTTTAACTGATTTTAATGCATTTAACGTGTGTCACATTGGTTTTGTATTACTGAAGTAAGTTAATCAAAATACTTTGAAGCACCAGGTCAAATACTTTACAAAAATTGAAGTATATTACATCAATATAATTATCAACTAAATTAATAATCTCATTAAAAATGTTGGGAAGTTAGTTTTACAAGAACCGTTTTCTATAAAACCATGTTAATTGTCATTAATTACACTACATTATCTATTAATCAAATCCTCTGTGAAATGATCCCATTTCAAAACTCTGGACTGACATCAGCCTGAGATGCCTGGAGAGAATGGGGTCACAGTGCTGACTCTTATAAACACTGGCACCACGCTGCCTTTCTGTTCCTCCTCTGCAACATCTGGATTGTTTCAAAAAGTACTGGAAATCAGTGTTAACAATCTCAAGACGTCCTTGGCCAGCTCTAAATAAAACATCTGATGATTTTAAGCATCTGACTTTCACGATGGTTACCTTCCATCAGCCTTCCATACAGTTGGGAATGCTGGGAAATAGTGCAGTGGCAGTTTCATATCACATCAATATAGATCTCCCTTTTGACTCAAACGAAAAAGGGAGATTTCTTGAACGCTTCCACCTTTTTATATTAAAAATGTTTATTCTAACATTTCCATCTTCTTTAAAAACTCCTTTCAGTTCTCACCTTTTTATTTTTCTAAGTCTAAAAAGATTCTTCTTTTATTTATTTTTTTAAACCCCTTTATCTGTAAATTTCCTTTTCATGTCCACTAGCTTTATTATTCAGATTTCTGTATTTTTCTGCTTTTAATGTATGTTCATTGATATTAGCATCTCATGTTTTCAACTTTTTGGTTTGGTATTTATGGGGTTTTACATTTACATATTTCCTTAGCTCATACAGCCTTTCTTCTGGACTTATGTGAATTTGGTGAGGTAACTATTTCTCAAACAGTTTACAGCTATCATTTATATTTTTCTGCTTATATCATATAGATCAGCTATTATAGGCTGTGTAAAATACACCTTTTCTAAGGCACCAGAGACAGGTTCAGGCTGTATTCTGTTTTCACATAACACAGGCATTTTGCAATCCTGAGCAGTTATCAGATTTTATTTCAGACATAAATTTCTCTTCTTCTGTTAGATGAACCCCAGTATAACTTTCACCATGTTGGATGCAACTGGCATGGGTTAGGTTTGGGGTTATTTTTGGAAGTTATGAAATTGTCATCCATGCCTTTAAAAAATTCCAAGGACGTTTTAGTTCTGCCAGGCAGATACTTCCTGCACATGTCAATCAGAATTAAATCTGTTTCTTTAATAGTTTTTTTTTTTCCTCCTACATTTTATGTATAGAAAGATGTTTAAAGGACTGGCCATCCTGTTCTCTTCTGTGATTTGGTAGCCCAGAGAAATTGTCACTTCATCTTATTCCTAAACTGCCATACCTTGGACCATATGTATTTGGGATCATTTCCTTTAGAGCTGCCAATGACTCAGAAGCAGGTAGTGGTGTAGATGATGCAGAGTGCTTTTGTGCTTTTCTTTCTATTCCTCTGAGTGCTTTTCCTTCTATTCCTTTGCTCATCTTGTTCTTTCTAAAAAAAAAAAAAAAAAAAAAAAAAAATCTTAACATACCGGGCATGAAGGAAGTCCTTTCTATTTCTTAATAACTACTAGATCAAATTAAAGAGTTATTTGGTAAGAGAACTGGGATTTATTTTTATTGATTCACAGAAATATTTTCTACATGGCTTTACCTATAGACTCAGGACATTCCCAAACCACAGGGACTGTCCAGTGTGTGCTTTGGTCGCATTGCCCAAAGGCACAGTAGCAAAGTGCAAGAGAAAGGTTCAGGCAGTGATACAAGGTCAGTCTAAACATGGGAAAGAAAACAGAATAAAAGCAACAAACAGAAGAAATGTACGCAAGACAGAGCGAAAACTGAATGTAGTCAGTCATGAAACAGAAATGAAGATTTATAAGAGAATCACATGCTTACAACAATGCTTACAATCACTTTAATTTGTAGAAAAATCATCCTGACATTGCTGTATATTTTATTGCCCCTGAAATGTTGTGAAGATGTTTTAAATTCCTTTTTTTTTTTAATTAAAAAAACCCCAACAAACCTTCAGGAACTCAAACAGTTTGCAGTCTGGATTCTTTTCTCCACAATAAAAATGGCTGATTTTATTTCTTAATTTGTAGAAAACCCCAAATCAACATACAGAACCATCTGACTGCTGCATCTCCACAACTCCCCAGACCACCTCTTCCTGCCAAACATGTGAGATCTCACCTTCTCCACCAACCTGTCCATGCCTGGGTGGCAGGTACCATTATTTTGTGATGCTGCTTTGCACCAAAACTGAGCCTCAGTTTCATCTCTCAAGTGAGAAGAAGTTTAAATATACAGTGTCTGCAGTGACTCAATAGGTGCATTTAAGTGCTTAGCAGCTTAAATATGTCCACAAGGAGTTTCATCCTGGGTACTCATCTGTCAGTGACCCAAATGGACTAGAGAGGAGGGATTTGGGCATAGAGAGGTCAGGGTATGGAAGTTACAGTACTCGTGTCAGGAGGTGATCAGAAAGCTGATGCTGAGCACTTTCCTGCTCCTCGGTGAACTGATTCACTTTGAATGGTTCATTTATTTATGTGACCATCTAGGGGGAAAAAGTCTTTAATTGCAGGCTCCATAATGTGTTCTTCACATTAAATTCCAAAGTGCTGATTTCAGTTGATTCCGTTTAGAGGTCCATATGAGCTGGACTCATTCTTAAACTTTCTTGGGTTTGGTGGCATTATATTCTTTCTAACAACATGAATCACCTTTGGAAGGCAGATAAGTATTGTTAACCCCTTTGTACTGAGGAAAAAGAAGTTATAACACCAGAAAAAATAGAAGTAAATTTTCCCCAGTACTATTTATGTAGGGATAAAGTGTAACTATAGGAGTGAGAGGTGAATTCTGTGTTTTGGAGCAGAGATCACCTCCTTAAGCCCTAATGTTCATGGAGGAAGGTCCAGATTTTGGCAAAGGTACGAATATTTCCTTCTCTTTCCTGAGCCAAACTTGGATGCAGAATGCAAGACTTGTTTCTCAGACGTGATCTATGATTAGTTGCTTTGAAATTACTTCCATGAGAGATTGAATATCCAGGAACTGTGCAGTGCTGTTTCCTCATCCCCTTTCCCATCCTTCAGCAAGCTTTCTGGCTCTCAAAGACATTATAGTTTCATGTCTTTCCACTGCTCTTGTAGCTGTTCTTACAATAATCAGGAAAAACTGTGCAAAAAGGCCATCCAAATACTTGCTGTCTTTTGCTGCAGCCAGAGATCAGTCTTCAGAGTGCAAAGAGACCTCCAAGAGGACTAAAAAGCAAAGATCAGTCTTGGAAGGTCAGCTTTTCCCAACGTTAGAGATTTGTTCTTCAGGGAACAGTCCTGCAAAGAATTGTTCTGACACAAGGGTGTTTAATAATGAGCAAACTTGCTCACATCTCCTTTCCAGCAACCAAAATGTTGTGTAGGATGTATGACCCATCTCCTAGGTCGTGAACTACACTTAATGCTCTTTCAGAGATGCCAAACTTAAGGGTGACAGAGAAAAAACTGTAAGGTGATCTTGCCATGCAGCTCAAGATTTTAAAAGCATAATAACTGTACTTTTTAGATAGTCAGAACTTAGTGAACCATTGAAAGTGACCCAGTTCATTGAGCAGAGCTGAACAGATGGAATTCCAGCCTTGCCATGCTTGGGTGACTCTCTGAACAATACAAAATCTTCTTTCAAGGCCGTCTCCACCAAGTCTCCTGCCTCACATCCGTAACATTTGTGCATGGTCTAGTCACTTCTCAGTTTGTCTCACCACATTTTGGGGTAGAGTAAGTGACAGACTCTTAGCACTGGGCTATTGCTTGTGGTTTTTCAGCAGGTATTTTAAAACCTCTGCTGTTTTGTTCCAGACTTTAAAAAAAATAAATTGCTATACTATGGCCTTTGTTTGTTGGAAAATGTCTCATCAGACTCTAGCCCCTAAAATTCTATGGCTATATTTCCTTCTTTTCATTTGACTTGTCTACCGACAGCTGCTGACAAAACATTTTTGCTGCATTTTTGTGATTTACAGCAAGCCCCTTGCTCAGCAACTCTGAGGAACATGGTGGGCCTGTGACTGCTGGACAGAAACCACCAGCCCCACCTGTGAGCTGGCTGGTACAGCAGGGAGATGAGGTGGGAGATAAAGTAGTTATGGAGAAAATAAGAATACATATGGCCAGAAGCCTGCCATTATATTCTATGGGACAAGAGCAGAGAAAGGTGATGGATGGAAGGCTTTGGGTAAGGTACTGACGTGCTAAATCAGAGCTGAGCATGGCAGAGACCTCCTCTTGGAGCTGCAGTATTCCAGGTTCTAAGAGCAAACTGTCCAGGGCTCTGATGCTCATGGACCGACAGCGAGAAGCAAGCTTGGTGAGGTGAGCTTCCAGCTAAGTGCAGGAACGTGTGCACAGAAATACTGTAGGGCTTTAACCTTCCCATGTGCCTGAATACCCTGGAAAACTGTCTCTACTTCAGATTCATTTTGAAATGCCTGTAGCAAGCTCTCCACTTCTCTTGGTTAGGGAAGTTTTAGGGTCTCAGTGTTTGTTTCTTTTATAGTAAACTGGGAGTGTATTGTAGCCATTGTAGAGAAGCTTGGGAAGAGAAGGAGCTGTGCTAACACATCAAAGGATGACTAGAAAATAAAAAACTGTGTGCCAAAGCCATGAAACCTGGAACGTAACAGATCAGCTGTGGCACAGGTGGGGAAATTCTTATCCACAGTGTGAGGCTAAGGCACAATCTGAAATAGTGAGGTGATTCAAACCCAAAAAAAGGAGCATGGTCTGAGCAGGTTCAGAGAAGGGCTGGCAGGCTAGTCAGGGGAAGGAAGATCCTTTTGTATGTGAGAGCAGAAGACATTCCTTTCTGTGACACAAAGGCTCTGAAGAGCTATTTTCCCTCTGGCTGTGTGCATCGACAAGGCAAGAAAAAAGGTAAACATGAGGATGGAGAAGAGTTGTTTAATCTGAAGGACAGTGTAGGTGGAAGCACAGAAGGCATGTGTTTATAGGCTGGTTAGGAGCATTCTTACACAACTAGAAGGTGTCTCCGACCCACTGAAGAAAGCTCACTGCCTTCCTGCTAAATTAGGGCAAGCGAGACCAAGTAGAACACAGTGGGTAGACCTGTCATGGCTTCACACAAGGAGGGGCTCCTTGACTCAGGAGACTTTCCACAGTAGTCCTTGAATAAAGGTGCCTGCACCTGTAGCTAGTATTTGGTATTTCTCCTAGTGGAGACATCTAAAAAAAGAGACAGAATCTCCCCACTTCTCCAGGCTGGTGTGGTGGCCCACTCGAGAGGCAGGGCACACCAGGTTTTGTCACCATCTTTGTTACATCTGTTCAGCAGATGAAGGGCTTTTACTCAGATGCTTTTCTCCTGCACTTTGTTCACTGACTTCTCTTTAAGAACAGGTCCCCAAAGTCTGTCTGTGGTAATGGGAGCCAACAGAGGTGCCTGTCATCTAGTTAACTCCCGTACCAATAACCATTGCTAACAACCTTAACTAGGTCCTTGGCATGCGGGCAACCTCCTACAAAGGTTTTACTCAATTTGTACAAGTCTCTCCTCCTGTTCCACTTTGTGTGTACCACACTCAGGTTACAGATAGCTCTGCTGCATGCAAACAGCTGCAGCCACATCTGTAACGGCACCGTTCATCACCCAGCCTTGGTCAGCAGCTCCTCCTTGGACAGGCACCCAGTGCTGAGTCATAAGCACATCTGCTCTTTTTGGGGGGATTTAGCAGGGATACCTGCTGTATTACCTCCCAGTGGAACCAAAAAGGGAAATTAAATGCAATGAATGTACTGATCATCAAAAATAGTAACTCACAGGAGAGGCGTTCTCCTCTCTGAGCTGTCAGCTCAGACTATAGAACTCTGGAGGATGCTCCAGTGGCTTGGTGAGGTTTACATCCACCCCTCGAACTCACCAAGTGCTCCTATTTGGGCTGCTCTGGGATTTACAAATGCCACGTGAGCCACACCATAGCCCCACACTAGGCAAGGCTCATAGTGGTTTGTCACAGTACGCTGCTCTGTGGCAGAGCTGAAGGTAACATGGCCAGATGGGATGCTGGGGTAGCCTGACTACTGCCTCACAGCCCCATTTTCCATCCTGTCTGAACTGGGACACTTGACAAGAGGCTCTCCTGCACTATCAAGCACTATCCCTTGCACCATCACCTGCCCCCTGCTATCGGCATAGCTGGGGCTTGATGTGCTGTCTCACAGCCCCGTGGATGTGCTTTCCTTGCTGGACAGAGACCAGGGGAGGCACTGCCAACCCTGTCTAGAGCATCTTCCCCTCGTGGTAGGCTCAAATTCTCTTCTGGAGGCAAATAATCTTTGCTAAGCCTCTGCCCCAGCCATGGTGGCATCCATCTAACCGATAGAGAGATGCAAAAAGCAATCATCTTGTTTGATCCGGTGGGAAGTGGACAAAGAGAAACTATCCCCAGTACATTAATGCCTGGCATGAGCTTAGTAAGCATTATAATTAGGTGGCATTAATTAGTGCTGGAAAAGACTGTCATGTTTTACACCAAGCCTTTGGTTAAAAGATAGGACTAGAATACTTTTCTTGAAAAAATTCTATGTATATTTTCTTGTTTTACTAGTAGGGATTTTTAATCAGTTGAATGAACTTGTATGTACTAGTTAACTTTGCTGGAGTTTAGTGGTTGTATTTAAAGCAGATTTTATCCTAGAATGATATTAATTTGATAGGATCCCTGATCTGTAAAACCATTGGTTATCTTGGTCTCTCCTGATAAGAAAAAAAAAGTGCCGAGGGTTTCCAGTTGGTGAGCACATTTGGGCAGAATCTTTCACACGTCACAAATTGCAGATGGGAGGCAGTGATCTCGAACATGCAGTCACATTGCGTGACCATCTGACACCTTCCATTTAGAAAAATAATACTTTCCTCACAGCATACGCTCCCTGCTGCAACCAGCACCAAAAATTATGCCTGGGAGAGCTGTTCCTCCTAGACTAAGGTCTTAAATATTTCTTAGGCTGCTTTTAAAAGATTCATGCAGCAGCACCACCTCACTCACATCCTGCTAAACCAGAGAAAATACGGAAATTCTTCCCCAGACAGTGTTAATCACAAAATAGCTGAAAAGAACAAAGCAGGAAAATTATATACTCACACTAGCGAGGTGAACAATGGCAGGCTCTTGTATGTGTAATTCAAACATGCCCGTGTAAAACACCGCATGGAGTTATTTCCCATCGCTGACAGTTTCTCGGATGCATAAAATCCCACAACTGTGGGGAAGTTCAGCTTTCAAGCGCCCAGGTTTTGTGCATAATTCCTTTTGACACTGCGGTGTACTGACGCTCATCCGTTTGAAATAGCAGTGTCCATTTCAGGGTGTCCTTTGCTATATATTGAGGTGTCAGTAGTGATAAAAAAATATCTTTACTGTTTAATGACAAAGATGTGTGAATTTAAAGGGTGATGTCTTGCACTAACCTACTGCATCCCTCTTTGTTACTGTGTCCCAGTAAATACCAAGAATAAAAATTAATCAAACTCATCCTTTCTACACAAATTACAAGACTGACTAGGAACACGTTTTTTACCCCATGATATTATCAGCAATAGGGTCGTGTGACATGAAACAGGAGGCGGGTCCTGCTTTCCTACCCGACCTTACCAAGTGTAGCTATCTTAAGGACTGGGCCATGTCTTCCTCTTTGTCTGCCAAGCTGATGTGCCCCAGCAGCCACCTCAGCCGAGCACTTAATTTCTGCAAAGTGCCTTCCTCCCCACATCACACCCCGCAGCCATGTTGGGTCTGTGATCTCATGTCTCTGTGCCCTCTCTTTGTGCCTGAGTGCCCTTGATATTTGTGAAAAAGGAGGCACCCATGTAGCTGTTAAAATGTGGGTGGCCTTCCTGGAGAGTGGGGCACTGGCTGGTTATTGTGCCAGGGAAATTTAGCAAACTGATGGGAGGACAAACATTCTCCTCCTGCTTTACACAGGGATAGGCCCCTCTGGCTGCCGTGAGCGTGACTTGAGCCGTGGCACAGCCCTACCAAAGTCTTCCACAGCCACCGCAGAGGGCTGAGTCAGGCCCCTGGGTCTGTCTCCTCCTAACACCCTAGCAGGGACCCTCCAGCCTCTGGGAGTTGTAATGACAGCTTTGTCTCGCTGCAGCTTTCTGGCCGTCAGGGTTGGCCTGAGCCCACCAAGCAGCGTTACAAGCACCCATCATGCAGAAATAGCAATTAGTGTCTGCCACCATGGGCCAAGTTTGAACTCGCAGACCAGAGAAGAAAAGCTCGATCTTTTCTCCTGTCTTCTGGCACAGCCTTTCAGTGCCCCGAGCCCTGAACAGGCTCTTTAAGAAATGAACTGCTCCAAGTTCCCATCTTGTACTTTCCAACCCAGCCCTCCACAGACCTCCTTCTTCCCACAACATTCGCTGCTTCACTACTCCTCTAGCCCCTGCTAGAGCCGTGGCCTGTGCCAGCTGCGTCTCTGCGCACCCTGAGGCCTGGGTCTCGCCTGGCTGCTGTTTGGCTGGACAGAGGCCCTTTCCTTCTGCCCCTTCTGCCCCTTCCTTCTGCCCCTTCTGCCCCTTGCCCCAGCAGACACGCTCTGTATGCTGCTGATTGCTATCCCGATAGTCAGCTCCTCCCTCTCGCATGTGGTCAGAGGACGGCCTTGTCCGGCCGCACAGAGCTGAGCTGCAGTCCCAGGGTGTTGCAGGATGGGTCCACTTTGGGCACCAAGACAAAACTTCCCCTCGTGGAGCCAAAAAGTGTCAGATCCCGATTTATGTCCCTTCTAGGACCAGAATATGGACTCCAGTGTTTTGTTTTAACAGTTTATAGGCACCTATTCAGATCCCCAGAGCCCGTGACTGTTGCCTAGTGAGAATTACAGGCCTCAGGTTTAGTTCCCAAAAACAAAGATCAAGTGGTGGTCCTAACGCTCATCAGAGATGAAAAGGACCTAATTGCTTCCCAGAATGAGCCTTCCCTCGCTGCGGTGGTACCCCCAGCCTGGGGGCACTCAGAATGAGAGCCAAGGCCTCTCTGTGCGTGGGACAGCCTGTGTTATTTTGGGCCGGATAATTGGACACTCAAACCCCAGACTTTTCCCCCTTGAGTCCCGCTTTTCTGACCTGTTAACTTAGAAGTTGTGACCTGCTGCTCCTATCTCATCCTTGCTCCTGCCAGGAGTCATCACCGTGTCTGGATCAGTAAGGCTGAGCCAACTGGTGAACTTGTCTCATTATCTCCTTGCCGAAAACTTACAAGCGTTACTTATTCTTGGATACTTGTAGTATTTATGCTTTTCCTACCCAGAAGATTAGCTCAGGCATAGCAGAGCTCAGAGCACAAACCCATCTTTTGGCATTAACTTAGCCTGGGCTGGCTGTCATTTTACAGTAGTTGCACAGAAAGAGTAACTAGCAACAGCACTTACAAATCATAGATTATATTGTAGTGGTTTAGCTCATATTGTTTGCTTTAAATTTATATTGTGCTTTAAATGCCAGCCATTAAAATTATTAGGGCAAGGTTTGCCCTCAGTTTACAGCCCCTCTCCCCAGCAGCTCATAAGAGAAGCTGCTGTGCAGTTGTCCTCATCTCTCTTTAGTTGTGCAGTAGAAGTCAGAGAGAGTGTCCAGAGAGTCATAACACAGCCTGGAGCTGTTTCACTTCCAGACAAGAATCCCATTTGGAAATCCAGATGCAGAACCAGGTGAAATGCATTAGAAAGCTGCATTTCATTTGCTTCACCTATTCACACCACCTTGACCCCCACTCTAAATCCTTGCTGTCTGTCTGGGTGCAGTGATGGAAAAGGGAACAAGGGACTAAAAAGGGACCTTGTACTTGACAATAAGTTATTTTGAGTTGCCGTCTAAGCCTAAAGGAAGACCATTCCTTTTTCAAGGAGAGCACTTTATTAATGTATGCCTTTTTACTGTTATTATCCTCTGATATGTTGCTTTGCATTTTTCCAGTCTGTCCTCACATTTACTGTAAAATATAGTTTTAAAATAGCTTCAGCCGTGGCTACAGAACTTTCTGTGGATGTTCTTAATCTGTGAAAACAAGATCTGTAGCAGAAAGACTAATGCAGCCCTAAACAGAGAGATGCCAGTGACACTTCTTCAGAGCCTTTAAATTGGTGAATATGATCTTATTTTGGCTTGTGACAAATCCCAGTGATGAAATGTCAGCAGTGTTTACACAGAAGTCTGCCTACCAGAGACAGTGCAAAATTAACTCTTTCCAGCACCACTGTCCAGGCAGAACAGAGCTTCTGTGGTCTTCTGCGAGGATTAGGCTGTCAGAAAAGAAGAGTTACAGAAATATTGCCAAATGCTATTCTGGAGGGCAGAGACACCGTGAAGCTGACCGCACAAAACTGAACAAGACATGAGTTGCTTGAGAGTTGTCCTGGGCAGAGTTGTCCAGGCACACCCGCTGAGGGCAAGGTCACAATTTGTCCAGAATTCCTCAACAGAAGTTTGAACCAAAATCATTACTACCTTCCAGGCTCAGCATTGTCATTCCTTGCATGATTGCCACATCTGCCAGCTTCCATAGGACAGTTTAGGTGTGAGACAAAGCTGGACAAAGTTTCAGTGGGAAAGCTGCAGTATCTTTTGCCACATAGCCCCCTGGCTGTGCATTAACAGTCTGCATGGTGGCCTACAAACGTAAAGGCAGACACAGCCCACCTCATGGGGCAGGCGGTGGAAAAGCTGAACAAGATTCTTCTGCTAAAGGTGCTGACTTTGTTGAGTATTAAGTCATATATTAAGTATATATTATATCACTACAATGCCTGAAAAAGTCCGTGAGAAAAACAAAGGGTCTGCAAGAATGAGGAGTGGGCAGCCAGAGCAGAGAGAGGACACCACAGACTCGTACGATGGGGAAGCAATAGGAGATGGCAGCAGCCCAGACACGCTGACTAAAAGCTCTTCTGTTGTCTCACACCTCTTGCTGGAGATGTAGATGGAGCTCTGGCAATAGCTTCGGCTGGAAACTGTGCTGGAAAATCACAGAGCCTCTCCTGCACTGCAGCAGGACTGGTTTGTGACCGGTGTCACCCTGAGGTCAGGAGATAACGGGAGCAGAGGACGCCTTTCACAAAACAGGCAAACTTTAGGAGGCAGAAACCCTTGTGCAAACCTGATGTTTTATTGTTGGTAGGTAAAATAGCTGTAAAGCTGAATTATACCTGAATTGTATTACCTGCACTGGTAGGGAAGAAAATGTTAATGAGGAAAAAAAAATATATTGTGTACTCTCTTTCTGAGACTTTATTGCTGCATCAACATCTTTCTTCTTCCAGGTGTGCTGAGCAATTCTAGTTCCTCTGAAAGTTTAAGGTAGGAGCAGACATTTATCTGCTTTGAAAATTATATAGTATCATACTCGCCATGTGGGCTCAGTCCTTAAATGCCATATGGGCACAACTGTCCTGTGGCGTTTGATCCTGAAATGCAAGCTGAATTAAACAGAACCATCAAAGGCAGTGAAGATATGGCCTCTGTGTCTCAGCTCATGCTTTGGCAAAATGCAGGTACCTTTTACACACAGACAAGGATGATAAGGCATAAAGCTTCATATCTGATGCAAGACACAGCAAAAACCTAAAAGCAGTGAGAAGAAAAAGAAAAATAGCAACAGGAGGGCTGACAAAAAAAAGAAAAACCAGGTGAGAAAAGTAGAATGAGAATACTGAGAAAAAAATAAATTGCCTGTAGAAGGATGGAGGAGAGGCACAGGTAAGGGCAATTCGGTGCCAACAGGATTGGGTTCTATGTCCACACTCTCCCCTGACCCTGCAACCCGGCTGGCTTCTCTAACAAGCAGGGAGAAGGTGCTGGAAGGGACAAAGCCTGCAGCAGTGGGCAGGACAGGAGCTCTGGGGCCAGCCGCAGAGCCCAACGGGGTGAGGGTCAGGAGGCAATTCACCCAGACAGGTTCACTGAATTGTGTGGTTGCATATCGGAAACATTCAACGAATCCAGCCAGTATTCTTTGTGCTGTTTGATGTCATAGGAAAAAAAACAGATGGAAATGTGTTATACTGGGGACTAAAGGGGTCTTGATGTTCCCTTCCCGACACACTTTTCCTCTTTTAGGACTTTGCTTTAGGTTTCAATTATCCTTTTAGAGAGACAGAAACTGCAGTCCTGTTTGTGAGGCTTTTGAGTATCCAAACTCCTCTCTTTTGGTCACTGGTTGTGCTCCTTGGAGCCCATTTTGTCACGTTGTAAGGTAAGACAAGGCTGTGACCCAGATTCTGGTCTCTTGGGTGCTGTGGCTCAGCTGCATAGACTAATGTTGCTTGGGGTTTCACTGTTTCCACCCTTCCTACTGTTCTTGTAAATTTGTTTTCCCACTGCAACACATAAAGAGCAACAATACATGCTCCAAGGCATCATCTCTCACCTCTTTGTCCCCAGCGATCAGAAGAAGTCCCTTTTAAAAGTACCTTGCTTGTATGCACTCAATTTTTGCTCTTTTTCGTATTTTTTAATATTTTCATTGCATTTTTTTCTGGGGTTCTTTCCCCAAGATCTTAGATAAACCACAGAACACTAAACAGAGCTGCAGCTGCTTCCCAGGAACAATAAAAGCTAAGGGTCAAATGAAGAAGAAAACATCACTTCAAGGTAGGCCTATAAAATCTTGTGCGTTTCAGGGGCAGCGCGGGAGTTTGCTGTACAAACGCCTGAGTAACAGCTGGTTGCCATGTCCTACAAACACTTCTCCTGCTGCAGGTACATTGGAAAATATCTTAAGGCCAGTGACAGCTAAGGAGAGTCAGCCCAACAGGCAGCACTGAAGGATCACAGGAATCCTGAATGCAGAATAATTCCCAAAGGAGCCTTTTGTATTTCACACATCATAGTAGTCTTCAGAATTGCACAGTGCTTTACAGCAAATAACAATAGGGTATCTAGGTGTGGTATGCTACATTTTTCACTGGTTCCTTAGAGGCTTCTCTCTGTCCTTCTCCACTTGTTTACTCAAGGGCAAGCAACTGGAATTACATATCCCTTACACTCATCAGTCGAGAGAACAAGTCCCCTGCACCTCTTTCTGGTTACCCGCAGAGCAGGGAGAGCAAAACGAGCACGGTGCCAGGCACAGCTTGAGAGGACAATCCCCTCTTTAGAGTCATGGCCAGTTTATGTATTGTCATGAGAGACAATAATAAGGTGAAGCAGGTAACACAGTGATGACAACTTTTTTCCTTAGAAAGGGATAAAGGATTTTAAGAGGTTTTAAAATATGGTTTTTTGCCCATGACAGAAATGTGGTGCTTGGGGTGGCAGGACATCACAGATAGGGAATAACAGGCTGCCTCTCCATTCCAGTGTCTGGGGGGGACATATGACCATCTGACCCTATTCCAGCAAACCATCTTCTGTGAGAAGGTTGTGCCTGTTGTTTCATTCTTAAGAGCAGAAGAGAGGCTTCTGAATGTGCCCATCTGCCCCGACACTAATATTTTTTAAAGGCTTTAAGGCTTCTGCCTGACGCCTTCTCTGTGTGAAGTCCCTTTCTTCAGACAACTCAAGAATACTTTTCAAATATTTTTATTGTAATTCCGGTGGCCACAGCATAGGGAGCATTCAGAAGGACACAGCTCGCTGGTCTGGAGCGATGGGCAGGGCGGAATTCAGACCCCGCACGCTTCACCAGGCTGTGCCCTGCCACGCTTTCTTCTGCTTTGCCTCTTTGGACCTGCCCTGAGCTTGCAAGTTAAAAGAAAACTGCAGCCACATTATGGAGGCCAGCAGCATGAAAGTACAGTGCGAGAAGCACTTGTCACCATGAATAAACAGTGAAATGCATTTTTTTTAAAGTTGCTAATTCCACTTGGCATTTCTGAGCCCAGCGTTGGAAACATCCATCTTGTTAAAAAGTGATGTCATTTGTGACACTAGTAGTATTAGAAGAGACTGCAAATGAGTTTTCAACATGCTTTAATAATGATTTAACAACCGGGAGAGTAATCAATATTTTAGGGATAAATTTTCCACTCTGCCTTTAGCAGACTCCATTTCTGTCCATACAGAACCCTGTCTACAGATCTGCAGGTGAAAATACCTGACTGCACGTGTCAAAAATGTACATGTGAAATATTACACCTGCAACACTTACTGCCCAACACCCAGTTTATATTGTGAATTTATAAAGTGAATTAAAAATCCTTTTGTTTTTCCCCCGTCTCTGATATAGCCAATCCCACCTATCTCTCTGATAAACCTATAAAAGAGATCTTTATACCTGTTTTCTCTTCTGTATTTTTGTGTTCAAAAGCAACAACAGAAAAAAGCTGGTCAGTTTTTGGTATAGCACAGTGTCTAGCATGAGGCACCATAATGTCGTTTACTGATAGAATTGGATGATATTTGGATTTCACATCCTGGTCACAAAATGAGATTATGGCATTCTAAACTGCTTGAGTAATTGATGTGCAGATGCTTTTTAAGAAAGGGGATAATCCAAAGTGATTGGTTTACAAAGGAAAAAAAAAAAAAGAAAAAGAGCTCATGTTTGTTCAGTTTTTAATGCTGATTCATTCCATACCTATTTCACTGAAAGCACAAGCCTTTCAAATGGCTTTGGGGTTTTGTTTGTTTGTTTGTTTTCGCTGAGTTGTTCTTATGCAATTTCACTCCTACATGAGAAATATTCTTTTGATATTATTTAATCATAGGCAAAGTTCCTGAAAAGCTAAATGTGGGATCTATGTTCTCCCTTCTTGGGAGAAATAGACTAATATTTTCTGAAGGAAGTAGTAATCAGATTAATTAATGTCTTCAGTTACCTTTTGGTGTGGTTTTTTTACTAAATAGTGCTCTCAACTTTCCAAGACTGAGTCATTCAAAATTTGACTCCCCTCAAAAATCTTGATCCTGTAGCAAAATTCTATGTATGACCTCATTTCCCTAAGGATCTTTTTAATATTTCATCAAGATAGAGGACTTGACTTTCATCTCCAAAATATGTTATTATTGATAGGAAGTCATAATAATGCTAATAGTAGCATAATGATCTTTGGTTGCTTTACGATAAGCTTTAAAAAAAAAAAAAAAAAACGATTTTAGACAATCTTTTAGATAATTAGAAAACAGTTAGGCAAAGTATATCCAAAGGGTCAGTCTGGGAGGGCCTTGCTCCATGTATGTTCATTAAGTCACATTCCCACTTTGAAGCTAATGGGAATCTCTTCACTACAGCACTGTAGGATTTGACCCAAGGTTGTAGACATCACAATATTGGTGAATAGTTTTGCCAGCTTTTTTCTCACTATTAAAATCCCTGTGGGTATTTGGCCAGTGAATGTCTTGCAGTGGTAATCTTAAAAATCTCATTTATGTCTAGTGAGCACAATAGCTACATTTTCGGTTTAGAGCACGTGGTAAATACACCTTTGGAAGCTAATGCTTAACTCACCCAGAGCTGGAATAGTGACTATTATTAGCAGCAAGGCAATTGGATTATACCACCAGAAGGAGCTGCTCTGAACTTTAGCTCAAAACTTGATGTCAAATACTATAAAGTGTGAAAAGAACCAAATGACCTTTCACTTCTCTTTTTCTTCAGAACTTCTTAGTCTGGACATGGACCAGATGTCATAAAACACAACTGGGGGAGCCAAGACTGCACAAAAGGGTTTATGATGGGAAGGCTGGGAGGGCAGGGAGGGGATGGCAGAGCTGCTGGGGAGCTGCTGTAGTCCCCACCTCAGGACACTGGGCAGAATGCCTGGTCCAGACCACAAGCTGCAGGTGGGCACTGCTGGGCCAGGTGTGATGGGAAGCTTCCTGCGCGACAGGAAAAAGATGTGTGCTCGGGGTGGGCACTGTGCACCTCTCTGTCACTGTGTGGAGCTCAGCTTTGCCAGGAGGCTGGGTGGGAGGAGAAGTCCCTCACCTGTGGCACAGTTGTCGGGTTGAGCAGCATGTGCTATCAAGTGTCAGAAATGAAGAGGGAGGTGGTGACCAGCTATGGACAGTGCACAGCATGAAATGCAGTCAGACTGCAAGTGAAAACAAGTGAAACCTGGTAAATCCCAACACTGGGATTTTATTTAAATAATGTGCTACAGTAAAAGCTAACTCAGGTGGGAGATCTGAGATTGAAGCTGACAGTAGGAGTCCTAGAGAGCAAACATTTTCTGTCCTTTAGTCTTTACTCTAAGTTTATCCCAGATTTCATTTGAAACCAGAACAGTATGGAAAGCAATATCCTTTCTCTGACTACCTTTCACTAATCCTCAGAACACAACAGCTAGGACCCTACTAGTCATTCAAGACTTGGAGGATTTGTGTGCACGTGTGTGAGCAGCCGTGTGAGACAATCTGTACTCCCATCCCTAGTACAAAACACCAGCCCAATGTTTCTAACCTGACAAATTTGGAAATCTGTGAAGTAGAGAAAGTGTTTTCTTGTGCGTGGTGCAGAGAGACCCTTTGGGGAAGTAGAAGGATTTAGGCAGGATGTCATAGGTATGAAGACAAATGTTTCAGTCACCCTTCTGAGCCTGCTTCCAGTTATTTAAGTGCCTGCTTGTAATCTTCCAAAGAAAAGCCTTCAAAACTTGAAGCAGGCAATGGCACTTGCTCCTGGCAGAGATGATGATGTGTCTGCTGGGAGGTGCAAATGGTCCATGGTGCAGGCTGCAGCATGGTGCCTATTTGTCCTACCACCCAGCCAGGCTCAGCAGCCAAGCAGGAGGGCTCAGTCCAGACTGGATGGGAGATGACCTGGGAATCCTTGATGCATTGTGATGCTGAGGAAGCTCCAGCTTCCCACTGAATGGGAGAGTGATGCCAGGAGTAGAGTGTTGCCCTGGTGAGCTATACAAGCCATGCACAAAAAGGGGATGAAAACAAATCTTATCTGTCCACACTGGGCTGGTGGGGCTGTCCAGTCAACCTAACACCAAGGTATGATTTTCCAGTTCACTGGTAATGGTGGAGTCTTATTTGTTCCCTGAAGAGCCCTGAAAGAAGTTATATTGACATGAGCCCAACCAGAACATCTGCCAGAGCAGGTTTCCACTGGAACATATTACTTCCTTGACTTGGTATCTTCCTACAAAAAATGCCCCAGAGGTCTTCACTAACTTTCCTACTTTTTTCCGCAACATGTGAACCCACAGTCTCCCGAAGCTATCCATTTGCCCACGTTCCTTCAGTCTACCAAGCAAAATATCTGCAAAGCACTTCTGTAAACCAGAACTTTAAAAAAAATTATCTTTCATAAGAAATGAAGCAACCTGATCCCACGCCCCAGCAAGCACCCTGGTTTGGAAATTTTATTTGGAATAAGAAGTATTCTGAATACATAAGCATCCCTTCATGAATCTCTTGCCAACTTGGAGGCAAATGAGGATATTTCAGATGTCACTAATCTTAATATCTGTATGTGTCCTAGAAAGTGTGTATGAAGTGGAGCATCATGTCGCTTGGATCTAGGGATTCACTGAAGGGCAGAGAACATGGTGGACAGGAGAAAGCCACAGGACTATACAAACACAGACCGTTAGTTATAGGCTGCAAGGTTCATGATGGGCTTCCTATTGTCTGTGTGCTGTGTGCTCAGCCTTTGAAAGCCTGAAAAGTACAAGAGCAAGGGATGACAAATGGTTTAATGATTACAGGATGGTACACCACATCATATGTTCTTGGTCCTTGGCCTGACCCAACTCCTGACTGTAAGTAAATTCTTTTACTGTTCCAGTCCAAATCCTGCAGTCTGCAACCAGGCAAAACAGTCACTGCGATAAAATTCTGTCTTGCTGAATGTTTTCTGGGTAACCACAATAACACTGTTTCCTCCTTCTTGCCCACAGCAACATCTTCTGGTACCACAGTCCCCTGAGGGACAATGCTAAATGTGGCACGATTTGGCGACAGGCTGTGATCAAAATCAAATCCGAACACCAGTGTATTGCAGTAGTGACCCACTTTCACTCTTTATTTCCTCCTCTCATCTGTGATTCTCGAAAATCACTTGCCTCTAGCATTGTCACTTCTTTAACTCCCAGCCTAGAAGATCTGCTGTGCCAGAGCACCCCATGACTCAGAGAGATCCAAAAAGCCTGAGCTTAGCAGCATGCCTACTGAACTGAGACAAATAAGATGAGCAGGTCAGTCTGACGAGCTAATCAGAACTCTCCTCTAGGAAAGATTATGCTTCCAGGACATATTCCACATATTGCAGAAAGCATGTGGAATAGAGCCAAGGCAGAGATACCAACTCCAGCATAACCCATGTTCCCTCAGTCTTGCACATCCTCAAGGACAGTTTGTCTTTTGACCTAATGAACAGAACCTTTATAAGTACAAAATCGCTTCCCTTCCTTCTCGAATGGGGGAGTGTTTCTTATCCCATCACTTTCTCTGGTCCCAACACTGGGGATTCTGCAGCTAATGAAAAAATGTCTCAAAGTGCCCAAGACAGAACAGGTGTAAGACAGACCCTCTAAATATTCCTCACATCTCGACGTGAAGCTCTTCGGACCTGTATTTGTGACCCTAGTAACCTTGGAAGGCTACTTATCTATGGCAGTAGGACTGAAGTTATTACTTCACTTCTCTCAGGCAGGAAGAGCACATGCTGTGACAGAAGAGCTGTAGATGGTACCTATTGAGTCTATACAGCTTCATGAATGTTGCTTCAGCTTCAATTCCACTAACACTGCTGAGGCAAACATCCTCAAGTCTGAAACTCATCATCCCTCTAATACATTTTTTTTCTTAGACACCCTACAGCACGTTCCTCAGTCCAGAAAGCACAACAGAAGATCTCTGCTGAAGGAGCAAATAAGCTGTTGATTTACATTCTTGTATTTTCTAATCTGAGCTCCTCTTGCCTAGACAGCCACACCAACACTTACAGTTTATCAGTAGTCTTGTTCAAATATAAACAATATAGCATATTGGCTAAATGGCACTGTGTGAGTGACCCACCGTTTGGCCTTCCATGGCTTTGGGAGAATAGCAGATAACTGATGGACAGCAGCCCCTCTCCTCCCCCCCGCCGGTGCACGCTGATCCACATACATCCAGCTAACACATTTGTGAACCCCTTTGGAAAACAAAAGTCACACAGCCCTGCTAAGGAGAGTCATTCAATGAGGTGGCAAGATATTTGTTTTGCTTTGGTTCCCGTATGTTTTGTTTGGGAGAATTAGTGCTAAGTCTCCCTTTCAGAATTTTGAAGATTGCTGTTTTGCCTTGGGTCACAAAGCGGCTGGTTTTAGTTCCATTCTTCTTTATAATTTTTGCATTGGACAGGAATAGTAAGACTTTGCAGATCGATACACACATGCTAAGGGAAAATATGCAAGAAAAATAATGCCGTTCTTATCTGCAATATGCCTCTTTAATAAGACTCACCTACCACTGCTCTTTGGTTGTTGTAGCACCAAATTCATATGCAAGTCTAACACTGAAAATAAATAAGCAGTGACTTGTGTGTGCATGTGGTGTGTGTACTATAGCAGATACTGGGGCAGATCGTCAGCTGGTGTAAATCAGCCTAGGTCCATTGACTTTAATGGAAACTTGCCAACTTACCCCAGCTGAGAATCTGATTATTGTTTTGCAAGTTCTTGCATTAAAGATAAGCATTCACATTCTACTCTCTTACACTGGTGTAAGTGGGAGTAACTTCAGTGAAGACTCTGGAGTCTTGCTGGATTGTACCTTACCTGGAAAGCAGAATTCAGTTTGAAATCTTAATGACAGTTAAAGCAGTTTTTACCTCTGCTACATGTCATGGCTTCCCTTTTCCTTAAGAAAAAAAAAATAAACAAAGAGAGAAAAAAGAAACAACAACGACAACAACAACAAAAGTATAAAGGAAGAAATATCAGGCTGTCATGGAAATTCTCAACTAAATCTCTTTTCTTTGATTCTCATTCCCAGGCTTTGTGCAAATAGTTTATTTGATTTGACACCTACTGCACAAAAGGTTGCCCCTTCTGTTCTATCAAGGCTGGTATCAAGAAAAGAGAGAGAAAAATCGCACAGCTGGTATTACAGAGAACCCAAAAATATACAAAGATGTACCAGAGGGAATAGTCATCAACATAAAGTGAACAAGCACCCAGACTATTGATTACATGCTGCTCACAGAACACCAGGCATTTCTGCCAACTTCTTTCCACTCTTACACTGAGCTGCAGACAGCATGTTGTACTTTGCATCATCAGTTTTGATGAATAATGCACTGATAAACACTGCAGCCAATATTCTGGAGGAGCTGAGAAGCCAGATGTCATCTGGACCTCCAATAGTTTTAACCCTGGGTCTCTGACAGACACTGAAATAAACACCAGACATGCACCACAGAATGGGCGATGCCCTAATGTGAGCTTAGGTACAATATTAAGCTGACAGGCATATGAAAAAGAAAAAGGCATTGTAATCTTTTCAGAATCAACTTCCAGAGGTACTGAGATAGTGAGAAAGCAGCACCCCAGCATCTGCATGTGGGTCGGGGTGCCCAGACAAAAGAGGCTGTTAGCTGTCAGCTTGGCCCTGCGGGCTGCTGCCTGGATCTGTTGTGAAAGGCTCGACAGACTCGGTCCCCTGGGGAAGCAGGATCCCTGTTTGGAAGAGCGGATGCGTTCTTCCCACGGCTGTGGGCTGGGTGTGTTAGGCTGGCAATCAGCTGGGCATCTCAGTGATACACCAGAGCCTTTCTGCTCATGGGCAACAACGCGTAGCGAGGGTTCTCAAGCCCTTAAACCTCATTTGGTATTTATCTTACATGTATCCTCACCAGTGAGGCATGGCTTTTTTAAGCAACCTGTGGGCCCCCTATGTCCCCCCACTGATAAGGTCAGTGCTCAGGGGATCTCAGGCCTGTGAAGGTTTCATTTCAGTGGGTCTCAGCAGCACTAGGTACCCTTTAAAATCTCACATGGCTTAGCAATAGATTATGCAGTTTTGGAAGTAAACTATTCTACCCACCCATCTCAATAATCCAAGATCTCAGCATGCCACATAGGAGTAAAACTTACTTTTTTTAATAAATGAGGAGAAAGTCTCTACCTTCCCCAGAATTAAAGTGTAAAGGGCTCATTGCTAACTCAAAATTCTGTTTAAGGAAGATCTGCTTATATAAAAAGCCAAATTAGGCTCTCAAAGGCTGAGTGTATGCCTAAGCAATGGAAGAGTAGTTTCTCTCTGCTGGCACTGCAACACTGCTAGGGTCAGGAAGCCCCCTCATGGTTTGCTCACCAGGAGGAGGGTTGTATTATTTGAAGCATCCTAAATGTTCTGCTTTAGTTTACCGCCAGAATTTCCCAAGAAAAATGTCATGTAGAAAAGAATATATGTGGCTTAAATATGGATCGAAGGTGTTTTCCCTCTGTTTACTTTCTCCACTCTCTTTTGTACCTGAGTAACCATTCTTGGCATAGCTGGCAAATGCTCGAAGACGTGCCCTACTCCTGCATCGAGGGGAAATCCAAAAATAGGTATCATTCTCCTTATAATGCTATTTCTTTTCCATTCAGCTTGTCAAATAACTGACAAATGTGAAGCATGAATAAGGATCTCTTAAAGGTATGAAACAAACCAAGAAAAGAACTGACATGCACCTGGGAAGTGGTTAAAACAAAGTAGTAGATCGGGAAACGCTTACATAGATAAGGGGTAAGCTGTAAAAAGGCAGAGGCAGTGACTATAGTGGAATTTCAATTATCCTGACATTGATGGGCATAGCAGTAGTGGAGTCATTAAGGATGGATGCGTGTTTCTGAGAGCGGTACCAAACTGTTTTTTTCGGTTTGAGGAGCAATCAACAAGACCAGGGGCTATTTTGGACTTAGTCCAAGGAAATGAAACTAGGTGAAATGAATAATATAGAAGATAATAAACCCTTAGGGCTAGGTTATAATATCATCAAATTGGAAATACTTCTGAAAATATTTGTGAATGGTTATAAAAGTACAATAATTTTGAGGACGGAATGAGTTGAAGAAAGTTGATTGGAATCAACTGTTTGTGGACAATAATGGAAAAGCATGCAGTATTTAAGAAATGGAGAGACTGCTATTTCTATTCAGTTTATTAGAATCAAAGTCAAAATGATAGCAAAAACAAGCTCATGTGGCCTCAAAAAATGTAATAAAGGTATCAAAATGCTTTCCTTATTTAAAAGGCCAGGCATCCTTGAAAAATGGGAAGGTTTGGCAGTTTTAAAATGAATGAGAACAACATCGAGAGAATACCAACAATGAATAATATCCATTAAATATTTCAATCAAAACTGAAGCCAAGTTGCTCAACTGTATGCATGCAATGTAAATGGTAAAAAAAGAAGAAGAAGAAGAAGAAGAAAAAAGAAAGATGATAATGAAACACGGAGCACTCGTTCGTATCTATTTCCACAAATAGGACCAGTGCTCAGGCTTTCATCCAGAGCGCAGCTCCCGTGGCTGTGGCAGATTGAGGACACAAGTTGGGGTTATTCAGGGAGTGCACCCTTAAGGAAGCTGCTGGCAGTGGGAAAGCAGGATAACAACTTCTATGCAGAAGGGTCTGATCCCACTCTTACGGTGCAAAAGACCACTTAGAAGTGGCTGCCTAAAAGTTGGTGCAGCCTCCACCCTGGCAACATGATGGTTATTCTCACTTGCCACGACAACCTGGAGGAGTGAAGAGGAAGAAATACATCTTGATCCATACACATTATTCTAAGGGCATGGACAAATGATCAGGGAGGTGCTTCAAGCACATGCATTTCATTTTGCAGAGACACAGCCAAGATGGCTCTTGAGATGGTTGTATCTTTCAGCTGAGGGGGGCAGGAACCTCTTCCAGTAAGCTCAGTCCTTCCCAATTTACCTATGTTTTCAGCCACCGTTTCTGAGTAAACTCTCTGTATCTTCTCCTGAGTGACATGGTTTCTCTCACCAGAGAGGACCCTTTTCATTCTGCTCAACTAGTGGTGGGAGAGCCAGAGTTACTTGGCTAAATCCTGCCCCGGGAAGGAAACCAAAGACATTGCCTAGTAAGTCTCAGCAGAGGGACAGACAGACAACAGACGCTTGTGAAAACAAGAGGCTGCGCGGAGGGTTGCGGGAATGTGCTGAGGGAGGTACTTTGCCTCTTCCTGGGGAGAAACAGGATGTCCTTGGTGAGAGTGTGCTGCAGTCAGCAGAGAGACCGGCCAGGCAGAGACGGGGCTGGCTATGCCTGGCTGAGCAGCACTTCATGCCCCCGTAGGGATGTGTTGTTCAGCTGGCAGCATCTCCTGCTGCTGTACAGAGCCCGTGACCGGAATTGCTGCTTCTCCCAGGGAAGGAGGTGCCAGAGCCTTCCTCCTTCCTTCCCCGCAGCCACGTATTCCTCAGCTCACATCACCAGCCCAACATGCCATGCAGTTGATCTCCACCCTTCTTCAGTATCCAGAAAGACTGGAATTACTTATTTCAGTTCAACCTCGTAACATGGAAAGCTCAAGATGCCAGGATGCTTTTTATATCTCAGATTTTCAAGCAGACCTCATGTCTAGCACCCAAGCTCCAAGGCAGCCCTTCTGATTTTCCAGCATGCTTAAGCTGAGGACAAAGTGGTGACTTTTTCTACGCTGCACTGGTGACTCACAAGCAGCCTCAGAATCTAGAAAAGGACAAGGTTAAGTGTTTTGGTTTTTTCTTCAGCCACTAATTTTCTACTCCATTCTCACCAGGTACCTTCAGAACACAAGACCACTGATAACAGAAAAAGGGCTTTTGGGGAGACACCAGCTCTCACAGGGGTGAACCTTCTTGTAAAATGCTGGAACCAGGTGCAGATGAATCCCGAAGACAGATGGTTTCTGGTTTTCACGGTCTGAAGGACCTCACACGGATGAATTGCACAGTAAAGCCCCATGCCCAGGTTTCCATGATGAAGGCCAAAGGGAAAGAATGGATTGAGGAGGATTATGAATGATTTCAGGACCATTCTGAAGTTGTTCAGTGGGAATTAGGCACAATATTATATCCAGTAGAGTTTTGCACAGAAGTAAATGTGGTACAGAACAGAGGAGAATCAGACACCTAACACACAGACTGTGGAAATCGTGATTTTGGCTTCAAAGGTAAAGTTGAAAAGCAGTTGATTTTGTCCAGTTACGTGTTGTGGAAATGAACCCAGCCCAAATTAAGCTTACCAAGTCCTCAAATTCTAGACAGGGACCTTGCAGTTTTGGGTGGGTGTGTGAATAGTGTCCAAATATGAGCAAGTTGAATCTCACCCACCAGTGAGACTCCTTGGAGAGAGAGGATGGCCCTGAGCGAAGCCTCAGTTTCTTGCATGAATCCTCTCACGTCAAACACTTTGGCACCTATCAAGCACTGAGCATCCCCCACCTCTCCCTACAGGCCTCTCTCCGTGCGGCAGCTCCACCGCTGATTCACGTGTGCCACCAGAGCTTGTAGGACCCCTGCTCACCTCTACTGCAAGCTGGCCTGAGATGGTTCACACTGTGCTCACAAAACCCACAAAACTCAGTGGAATTTTCAGCCCTGCGATAATGATCCGTATTTCCATGAGCCCATAGAGCACTCCAAAATTTAGCAGGGAGAGAGCAAGATCATGCATACCTGTACAGAATTACTTGTCGCCTAGGCAGAGAAGCAGAGAGGAGGATGTAGAAGGAGCAGAAGCAAGTGCAATAGCTACCTCTTTCTCTGGAAAATTCAGAACTACAGAGGTGAAAACAACTGTTCTGTAAGAAAATGGATGTTTGTTTTTAAAGTCAAGTCTGCAGCAAACAAGACTGAGACTGACCCATAAAACCCTGGGATGCTCACACCATGGCATCCTCCTTTTCTCCGAGCATCCGTGTAAAGTGAGGATCAAAGAAAGGATTGCACAAGTGTAGAAACCAGATTAAAATTTTATTTTATGTGGTTTTTTTAAATCCTACCGCACAGTCTGGCCATGGAGAAGAGCAAGCCTCAGCCTTTGTGGTGATAGAACCTGCCACATATTTGCCCTGGGTAATGAGCTCAGAGGAGGAGATTTGAAAGAAGACTTTGCATTGTTCGAGGAGGCTCTGGAGCAGAGGGAGGGTGGAATTCCATCTGTTCACTTCCGCTCGGTTCAGTGAGCTGCTTCACTTTTAATGGTTCACTAAGCTGTGACACTTAGCAGAAATTACGGTAAATGTTTTTTAAAACCTTTACATTATCATTTAAGAAGCCACATGACAAGATCACTGAAAAGCTAACCCTTTGATCTCTGTCTCTTGTGAGGTTTTTTTGTCTGTTAATGGAGACAATGTACCATGTGCCATTGAGGCTGGCTAATGTTTTGGCGTGCTTCTGCTCACGTTGCCCCCTGTTTTAATGGCATTCTCTGTGGTGTTTTTTTCATGCCATTGCAAAAAAAAAACCCCAAACCAACAACCCACATATTGTTGCCCTTAAAAGCTATAGGCATCTCAGCAGTTCCCATATATGTCTTCATGTGTTAGGAGAGCTGACAAACAGCTCACACTCCAGCTCAGATAGGAAGTACCCTATGTTACCGATCAGGTGGAATTCCACTTTGCCTGCTTGAGTGACTCTGTGAACAATGTAAATCATTAAGTAAGTCTTTGCAGTGGTGCAGAAAGGTGATGGGGGAAGGGAGCTCTGTATCTGGTGTTTGTTCAATGCAATTTCACAGGAAGACTGTTTATTTTCCATAAACCTTTGAAGAAGACCAAGTGGTAGTCAACAAGTTCAGTTTGACTTGAAGACAGGGATGAGAAGTCATGGTAAATGCTTCTGCACTTCGTGTTTAATCAGCATTTAAGGCATTTTTTTCTCCCTACATTTTCTCCTTTCCATCAGAGTTTTCAGCAGTTTCTTGTATAAATTGGCCTTTTCCATCTGGAGAAAAGTCTATGGAGTGTCTGGAAGACTTGGAGCAACCATTTGGACGACTTCACTGCTGTAGAAATTGGCCCTTTAAGTACTAAGAGAAAATATTTATCTTTTTGCAATCTTTATCCTTTTGCAAAGAAGGGAAACACATACAAATGAAGCCAGACTCCCCACAGATCCATGGCTTGCAAAGTTTTCTGCTGCCTTTTCTCTAGTCAAAGGAAGTGGTTTACAGCTTCTTTAGTCAGACCAGGCTCCCTCATCAACTACACCGCACAGGCAGACTGAAAAACAAATAGAGTCTACATATTCCAGACCTTAGAGATCATTTCTACCTTCTCTGACCTTCAAGAGTTAAATAATAAAGCCTGTTTTGGTGTTAGAGGACAATTCCGTGCAGCTTGAGAACAATTTTTTTTTTTTCCTTTTATCAGTTGTGCCTGATCCAGGCCATGGGCATGAGTTCACAACATGAGTTCAAGCCCTTCATTATGTGAAGACATCCCACAGAAAACAGGTATCTCAAAGATATAGGAGGGTGTCCACAGCACTGGCTTCTTTGTGCTCACAATTTACCAAGAAGCATGGTCAGCACACTTTACCATTACGATTTCAGCCATCACAAAGGAACATTCTGAAGTAAAAAGCAGTTAAATAAACCCAGTGAGTTCTTGCTATAGCTCTGCTCTTTTGTTTGCCCTCTTGCTGAAAACTGTCCATTTTCCTCCTACAAGGAGGAATCTACCAGAAGAGCAAAAGGATGCTCTGACCATTTATAAGAAGGCTGATAACTATTCACTGAGAAGAGACAGAAAGATCACCAGAGAGGGAGAGAGAAGCAAGGACTGCAGCTAAATTTCAGGTAGCAGAATATAATACTTTGGACAAATCAACAGCAATCAAGAGGAAGTAAGTAGATGAGCTGGTTGGGATTCCAGCTGCAAGTAGCTTCATATCTTCCCTTCCCTCGAGCTGATGATTTGAGTGAGGCACTACTGACCTTGAGAATCTGCAGCACAAATAAAATAAACAAAAGCAAGCAGCTAAATATCGGCACTAGGAGTCTATTTTGCATTGCTCCCTGCATCATCTCCATGCTGCACTTTGCCCATGATCCCAGATCACCCACACTGCTCGGGAGCATCCAGCCTGGGGAAGCCCTCACATCGCACCACTCATACGCTGATTGACGCTTGCTGTTCTCTGACCAGGCACAGGCATAGCCAGAAAAACCCCTCTGCCTCCCCCTCAGCTCTGCTGAAATGTAAGTCCAAATATTTCTTTTCAAGCAGTGCCCAAGCCTTTTTTCTCTTCCCCTCTTGGGGATTTGCGAAAGCTCATTTGAACTCCAGTGTCCCTGTACCGGTGCAGCGGCCAGTGAATGCTTTATGTTCGAGAGACATGCTACCTCTCAATCTAAACGTGGAATCCTTCCTGCAGAAATATCCATATCTCATGAAGCTGGAAAAGCATGGCCAATATAGAGCAAATAAATCTATCTGCATGTGGACTTTGACTGGTATCAAACTGGCTCATTTATTGCCACAACTCTTTGCTGGGAGATTTTTGTTCTGCTGTAGAGCTGCTAAATTCCCCTTGAGTACTATTAGTGTTGCTGCTTTTTATGTCTCTCTCCATGACACTACTCAATGCAAGTTATAATTAACTCAGAGGAAGTAGAAGGGGATGGACTCTGTCTGTTTAGAGGGAGATGGGTACAGAACAGGGAAAAATAATGCCAAATGACCTTTGGGCTTTCTGGTATCCCCTGAACACTTGGGCCTTGGTTATTTTTAGACCTCACCTCACTACTGAGAGGCAGCCCACAGCCTGCTGTCAGCCACAACCAACAGCAATCAGGACTAATTTTCAGGGCTGAGGGAGGACTTGAATAACTTGACTCGTAAGACCTTTGTACTGGCATTTCGCACAAGGCTGGTTTTTAGCCTTGGAGAACTGCAGAAGGCTACAATCCTAGTATCAAAGGTGAAAATGTGTCTGTTTTCCAGCAACACTGGACAATCCAGAGAACAATTTATTGCTTAACTATTGAAGATTTGAATGCAGAACCTATCCCGACTCCCATAGATGGCCACGTTTGTGTATGCACACAAAGGCTGGAGGGCTAGTACGTAACTGAGGCACGCAAAGGCAGGCTCAGGGAGGGTAGCACAGAATTGCCAGAGGAACGTGCATTTAAGCAGGATCCAAGGTTTCTTGCATTTTTTTGAAGTACTGCATTGTGGAAGAAAAAAAGGGTAGAAAACCTAGGAAAGTAACGATCACATCGCATGTGCTTTGGATGCAGAAATTATTCCCCTAGCAGCAAACAGTGAATGCTAATAGGATCTTCGTGATCAGCTCACAGAATCTTTGGAAGTCGACAAGAAAAAATAAAGTGTCCTTTCTGACTTGGACATCCCTCCTGCAGGTATATACAGTTATAAGTCACGATATACGGCTGAGTAAACGTACCGAGTTCAGCAGCACCACTCTTGTGTGCACATTTCTCACCCAGGTCTCAGTAATGTACGCTCACAGTCTAAATAGTTCATACTTTCGAACTATCCAAAAAGTGAGTTTCTGAACCAAGAAGCCATTTGAATAACTAGTGTGCTATTTTGATCTGCATTCTAATTTGAAAACTCATCATTATTTACATGATAAACATAAACGGTGCATTTGGAGTTGTTATAGTCCATCATGTAAATCCGTATTTAAGCATTATGAAAAAGAGGATTTGTGACTCAGTAGATCATATTAGCTGTAGAGCAGATATTCCTGTTGATCAAATCTGTTTTCTTACTGCCCAATGTGCATCAAGTTCATGTGATAAAAAATCCTTATGACATATTTACTGCTGTGTGAAATTATGTGGTCATTTTTTATTTCTTTGTATTTTTCCTATAACATGCTAAGCAGCTTGGCAGTCTCCGAGGAGAGCAGCAGTCTTATTCTAGATGGCCCTACGTTGATCTCAGCTAGGTGGTTGTGAGCGGTGAGTTCCCACGGGTTTAATAAAGGTTCCCACGAACATTTTCCCCCCCACCTCGCTGATGCCTGTGATGTTCTGTGGGCACGTCTTCCTCACAAAAAAACATGCCAGCTCTGCATACTCCTTTCTCGGACAGAAAACATCATCTCTACATTCTCATTTCCCCTGTTTTGAGACGTTAAGTGGCACTCAGTGACATGGTTTAGTGACAGGCTTGCCTGTGCTAGATTAATGGTTGGACTTGATGATTTTCAAGGTCTTTTCTGACCTAAATAATTCTGTGATTCTATGATTATCCCACTGATCCACCACACTTGCTCGTGCCAATAACCTGGTAGCATTAAAGCCAGTCTCCTTGCCCAGCAACTCTTTGCAAGGCCAATTCAGTAGAAGTGAGCTTGGTGGTCTCTGATACCCCTGTCTCTTGGGGCACCCGGTTCTCCTGCCAGTGCTAACCCTACAGTGCTGGCTCAGACAACTGCTGGGTCTGCCCTGCCACTGGGATGGGCAGGCAACAGGCAGATGCATTTTTCCTTTTGGTCCTCAGGTTGACAGTCGCATGCAGACAGACAGACGAAGGCATCTCCCAAATGCTGGAAAGAGCTCTACAGCTGGTGTTGAAGGGAGAAGCAATAGCTCTTTTGTCTTGTGCATGGCAGTACATGCTCTTCTTGCTTCATGCTGGGCCAAAAAGACCAATTTCATTGCTCTTGCTGCTGCTGCCGTCAATGGTGCATTAAAACCGTGAACATTCAGACAGGGCTTTAAACGTAGAGAGATCAGCCTTAGCACTTGACCGTGAGCTGGAAATTTTCCTTCTCGTTTCCACCCTAAGCTCAATCAGAAGATATCTGACATTACTGTGACTTTATTTACATGGCACAAAGTTTTTAGGGACTGTTAATGAGCTAATGTTTTTAGGATACTCTTAGCTGCCACCATGCTGTGTCCGTGCTCCCTGTGTGCTTGGAGGGGGGACAGAGGCAGATTTTTGTCTGCTCAGCCTCCTGCAGCAGAAGTACTTTCTCCCTTTAGGTCATGTTTTAAGGTTTGTTTTGCCAACTAAGGGGAAACAAACTTCAGCCTGGATCATCAAAGATTTGTAGAAACCAATACATTTAAGGAAGCCAATGCTTTGTTGTTAAAACTGAGATCATCTTTACACAGCCCCAGGTGTTATTGCTGTTGGCCAAAGCTTGTAGAAGACCCCCATAAATCCTGTTTCCATCGTCAGTGAGGACAGTGAGCAGTAGGGTCCCACCTGATGTGCTGCTCTGCTTTTTGACCTTCTTGGGCGAAATCTATCGCAGTCTGAAACCAGGAGATGAGTCAGACAGAAGTGAAGGGATAAGGAGAAGGTAAGACAAATGAAATGGCAAAATAAGGACAAGGCTCTGCCTAGCAGATGTTCGTATTCCTGCAGTCTCATTACCTTTGTTTAAATGTTTGAATCAATGCTCTTAGTTTAATAAACAAAACAGATGCAAGATTCGCAGCTAAGTGTTAGGAGTGAATGTCAAGGCACAGTGAGCAATCTGCGTGTCCCCTGGGACCGTGGGGTTTGGTCCAGGATGGGAAACCTGTTGTTAGAACTGTTCTGAGATCATATCCCACTGGCCCTGATTACCTTGATGTTGGGGAAATATCTCAAGGGATGTAAATTGCCTAGAATCATTTACAACAGCTGCCAGCAACTGCGATTCTGTGTTATTACAAAAGCAATCTCCCTTCCTGGGAATTTGATTTGCAAAAATAGAAGAATTAATAGAAATAGAAAGGTTTTAAAATAAGATCGGTTTCCAAAAACCAGACGCCCTTTTTGACACAAGTATCCCTTATGCTCTCAAATGGGAGTAATTACAGAAGTGACTGTCACAAGATGGTACCTGCTTATGAAAAATAAATCTCTCCCTTGAATTTAGGCAGGCTCGAGTCAATATTTCTTGCAGAGGAAATCTCTCCTTTAAGCTCAGTATATTTTCTGGAACAATGGATATTGAATTGTGTCTGTTAATATCATCATTTGACATCTACCGTTTTGTATATTTCGTGTTCCAGTGAAACCTTCACTGTATTGCTAATGAAATAATTTTTTTATGTTCTCAATAATCATTATTCTCTTTAATGAAAAGTTAGGGCAGATCTTTCAGTCCTTACATGTGGGAATAATTTCTACCCTCACATTACTTTCTTGAGTAACTTAAGCTGACTTGAGTGAATTAAAGTTTTGTAGGGATGGCTTGTTCATACCATAAGTGCTAATTGACATCTATTTCAGAACATGACATTCCAGAATAAACCCCACTTTAAGACATTAACGCAATTAGGGGTTTTATAACAATTAGTATAATTATGTTTTGGGTAATAACTAGTAAGTCACTGCAGTGGAATGTAAGGTAATGTCTCCTGCCAGATGCCTTCAAAAATCCTGTGTCAGAGACAGTGAGAAAGACCTGTCCTGAGTCACATAAAGCATAGCCCACAAACATGATAAAATAAAACAATAGGAGACGCGATACTTGTGTCATTTATTTTTGAGGCATGATTAATTCAATTTTTGGAGATTTTGGAGCAAACAAAACAAACTGTTTCATTTCAATGCCTTTGTACCAGAAAGAGAGTCAGGTCCAGATACAGTGGTCAGTCTAATAAGTGATTAATAGCTAAAGTGAGCCACTGGTGCTTTATTTCCTATCCCTTGCTCTGCCTCCTCTTTAACACTCAGGTAACTGTCAGAAAGGGACCCAGCTATTACAGATGACAAGGGGTAAATGCCTTCGTGTTGTCCTCCAAAGGTTAAGGTTTACCAACCTCAGTTGGAAGCCACAATCTCCAATAACCATTAATCCACTAAACTCCAGTACGAGTGAACATATTTATGGCTGCAGTCACTAAAGGGTGAAATAAAGATTAGTTTTTAGTTAGGAACGCAAAGCTTTTTAGATCAATACAGACCCACTGCTGAAATCAATCTAAAGTTTGGAATTTTTAAGTAAAGATTTACTGGGCTTCCTTGTACAGTTAATTTTCCAAAGGGGGAATAGCCTCAGCAATGTTACATAGTAATCAAATTGAGTAAACACTAGTCAGTTCGTAAACTGACCTCAGTTATGCACATAGCAAATGAGTGTACAGCCATAAAAACACCCATAATGTGTGGATAGTAAATTTGCCAATAAACAGGTAAAGCCAAAATGCACATATAGACTAACATGATAAAATATTAGCAGCTACATTTGCCTATTTGAAAACATAAATAATCAATAGACATTAATAATGAAGTTATTCGTGCGTTTCTTTATTACTGTGCATATTAAGTGTTTCAATTATTTCTACTTAGTTTGATAGATAAATGTATATGCACATTTTATGTCTTGAAAAGAATATAGGATTACTCTTCAAAACAAAAGCTACTGTTTAGATGAAAGAACAAGTGGACTGGAAATACACAGCTTGTTATACCCCTCTGCTGTTCATGTTTGATGCATGTATACAATTTATTATGCAATTTCTTGAGATTTGACAAAGTAATTGTCTGGCAAACCATAGCTTTAATGATGGTTTTTCTGCTTCGTACAAAAGGTCTGAAGGTAGTGTAGGAAAATGACTTAATAGATCAGTGTCTATAAATGCTGTTAATGCATATTATATATATATGTGCAATGGTAACCCAAGTTATTTTCTGAGTTACCGCACAATATGTTGTGAGATTCCATGTGGTAAATTCGTTTTTTGTCATCAGAGCTACTGCATGAAATCCTGTATGTTGAGCTGTAACTTCCAAAATAACTCGGGTCACTGCCCGAGCTTTAGTCTTGGTGTCTGTCACTGGGAGCTCTTGACAGTGGACCAAGGGCTGTGAGGAAGCCTGGGTGTTATACTAGTGCCATGGTAGCTTGAAAAAGCCAGAATTTCCGTTGTTAATCCCGTTTTAAAGGCCTTGTCACTTTGCAGTTAAAATCCATTCAGGTCTGAAACCAAAGTCAGGGTGTAATATATAAATTTCCTTTTCATCATGCTCGTTTTAAATCATCGTAGCTCTTCTCGAGATAAAGAGCACAGAAATCCTAAAGTTTTATTATTTTGAACACTTTTGCAGTCTTTTGTAACTAAAATACGTCTAATTTTAAAAAATTAAATTTCTCAGCAGAGGGATGTTCTTCATTTTGCCTGTCTCCCTGTTTTATCATCGGTAAAGGACTATTGGCCAGATTCATAGCTTGGGTGAGCGAGCACTGGGTCCACTAGGACTGTCCCTTTACATCAGCAGCGAACCTTTGTCTGCTGATGAGCTGTACTCGAATGAAGTTAAAATGGAAACCTTTTTCATTTTTCTCTAGAGTCATTTCTCAGCCCTATGATATTTGGGGTGTTTATTTATATCTTGGTGTAAAATGAATACGAGGCATTGGGCAGACAGGAAGATGTTATCTCGTGAGCAACAGGTACCTGAAAACCACCCAGGTAACTTGAGCCAAAGGTTAAAAAAAAAAAAGAAGTAGTTCTGGGCTCTGACATCAAGTGTTGCTTTATTCTATTTCATATCCATATTTTAGATTTAGTGATATCTACCCTCATACCTGCTTTCTTTGCCTCCCATATACAGGTCATTAATGAGTCTCTTGATAACAGGGAAGAATAAATTCTTCTCTTAATCCATCAGAAATAGGGCTACTATTGATTTCCTCACATTTCCCATTTGGCACCATAGAAATATTTGAAATGGTGAGGGGGGAACAATTTCCAGCTGCGAAGGGCTGGCATATCCTTCACACCATAGCAGATCACAGCTGATCTGCTTGTATTCCAAGGCCACATCAGTCAGAACCAAATACAAGGACATTTTTATTATGTGAACTAGATAGTGGCCTGAAACAGCTGGCTGGTGACACAGAGGGCCTTGCCAGACATTCACTGATGCCTTCTTTTCAGTGTCTACTGCCTGGCCATATTCAAACCAGGAACCTGGACACAAGTGTCTACTTTGCTCAGAAGCAGAGAAACACTTCAGCAAAGGAAAGGGATTATTTTCCTGCTCCTATTTTCTGCCCATTCAGAGTATCTGCTACCAGAGTCATATCTTCCCTGACAAAAAAGTGTGTTTTTACAACATTACACCAACTTCAAGTTGCTATTTTGTAGTCAGACCTAGCGCAGACAAGACAGAGGTCCTTGTTTATCAGGATAACTAGTTGGGTTAAGTTGGAGCCACTACTGGAGCTCACTAAAATCACCTTCACCAACTAGTGAGGGTCAACACCAGTTAGAGGAATAATGCTTGACCTTCGATGCTACATAAAGATTACCTTTATGGTAAACCTTAATGGGTTTTAATCCCATTAAGCCCTTTTTCCATGTTTTGTGTTTGGCTTTTTTTCTCTCAGCAAACTAGCTAACCTGAGTGAGCAGGTTCTGACTTAAAAACTACAGCTTGGAACATGGTTGAGAAGCCCATGTGAATATTTCACAATGGTGAATAGGTCTGGTTGCTGAGAAAGAAATGATACATGATCTCCGTAGAGAGATCACCTTTTTCCCCTCTGCAACAGAACAAGACTGTACTATTTAAGCACAGCCCTCCTATTTAAGCAGCCAGGTCAGAAGGTGCTCTGTGTTATTTTAGAAAGATGGAGTTAGGCAAGGGGAGACTGTAAACCTTAACTCACATTTCCTTTGCTTTTTTTTATACTTAGTTATGCCCCCAAAATGATGTCAATGAATAAGTATCTTAGCCATCAAAGTTAACGCCATATTTTGTTTTAAATCACTGTATCCTCATGAGGGAGTTGACATCCAATGAGTCCTCTCTGCTACATCAAAAGGGAGGAGACAGTCTTGGGACAGTTGAAATGGAGCACTACAGGAAAGATTTCTGTCCCCAGAGAATTTAGATGTGATGGGGAACAAAAGTCTTTGTCAGCAGACTTTGCTTGAAAGGGAATTAAAAATTTTTTCACAACCCTTCTCTCCCTTAAAAACCATTATTGCTCCCTTGGGTCTTGTGAGAGACACGTTAAACCTATGGATTATGTATTACTTCAGTACAAAAAATGTACTCTAAATCCAGCCACTGCAACCCAGCTAGTTCCTGTTGCTCTGAAGCTTGCCCTTTCGCCGGTGTGTCTCAAAATGCTGCCTCGAAAAAATAAGCGACTGGGATGGAGCAATCTCCTACTTGGGGATGGCTCCTTACAAAGCTTGACCATGACTTTAGAGCAATGACAGTGTCACTTGCCACCAGCATATCCTTCTCCTAGTTTTGCACCGAGTCCTGCATGCACCAGGCTGGGAAAAATTCAGCCAAACTGCATGGCGAATGCAGACACATGTCCCACGTCAGGAAAGAATTCCCTTTCAAGAGAGCACTTAAGAATATGCTGTAAGAAATGCTTAAATGCTTTCCTGAACAGAAATGGACTTAAGCACAAGAGAGTATCCCTTAATTGGGAGTACAGTGAAGACACAATCACTAAAGCTCATATTATGTGCCTGAAAATCAAGTCCCAGAGCATAAGCTTTTCCGAGTGATGGTTAGAGGGTTCCTAGTTGTAGCATGGTTCTGTACAGAAGGATTTGCTTAATCCACCTTGCTTTAGATTGCAATTTCCCCAAGCTTAGCTGCTTCTTTTAACAGTTCTGAGTTCTCCCCCCCAAGTTATTTTAATAACTCTTTCAGAGGCAATACCTTATATTTTGATTTTTCAGAAGCGACTGATTTTCTAAAGACTTGATTCCTTTTTATCTTGATTGCACAGCATTGCATTGAATGACTTTTTAATTTTTTTAATGTAGTTTACCCTATGGCCTTTTTGGGGACTGCGGGAGGGGGAAGAACAGTTTGTGTTCCAGTGCTCTTAGGATTATTCATCTAGGGTCCTGTTTATCATCCCCCAGTCTACCTCCAGCAGAGCTCTAAGTAGGCAGAGAAACAGTCTGAATGGTATTACAACTCTTTGTTACAGAAAAAATTCTGTTCTGTATACATGCAGGCATAGAAACGATACTTCACGGTATGTCTGTGTATAAATAGAACCAGTCAGTATTCCTGGAGGAATCCCAAGGCACCAGGCAAGCACGGATTAACCAGGACACAACACAGGTGTTCGGGATGCCTGTGACACCTCTGGGGCCAGTTGTGCCAGTCTCTAGAGCCACGCAGTTGTGGCAGCCCCTGGCATAGCAAGTGTAATAGTCAACATTCCAAAAAACCCAGCTGGGGGTAGAGCTGGGCAGATGTGCTCAGCAGGGCTGAAGGACCACAAGCTGGGAGAGCCTTGGACTGCACTAATGAAAACCCTCTTTAGCATTTGTTAACTGAAGCACAGAGATATTAAAGGATGCACCTGGGTCAAGGTTGTTACATCTGTATTATTAGACTCACGATAGCTTCCGATTTCAGATGTCTCTCCCTCCCAGCTCCCTGCAATGCCTCACATCTCCTCGGTTTCCAGGGAAAAGGTCTCCTCTGGGAACAACAAGGCACCTGCAAGCTTTGGCTGGTTCCCAGGCCCTAACCCCAAAGCGTGCAAGCGAGTGTAGGTACAATCACTGTGTGCCAGTGGTTGGAATTCAGATATCCAGATTCATAGGTCCTGACTCCAACAACCACCACCGCAACCTCCTGAAATCTTCCAGTCTTGCCCTACTCCTAGGCTGGCACTATCTCTCAATGAAGGGTGTAGTTCATCTGTACTCCAGGAGGAATGTAGCTGCAATGCCAGGTCTACCTTCAGAAGGACAAGCTTACAAACTTCCACATCAGAAGCTTCAGGATGGATTATACACCAGCGATCAGCTTCAGCAGCAACTTTATTGGGAACACCCAATGCTGCTGTTGCTAATCTATTTGCGTAGTACTCGTACTACAAAAGGGATCTGTGTGCTCAGATCTGTCCGAGCGACTAGCATGGCACGTTGCCCAACGGAAACGATTCAGCTTACCTGTAGTCTTCACCTCTCTGGAAGGTGTCCAAGAGAACTTTCTTTTCTTGTGGTGAGAGATCCCATCCACATCCAGATGGCTCTGGTGTTCCACCATTGAAATGCAGCTGCGGCAGACGGGCAGACTCTTGAGAGAGTTCAGTAAGCCAGGTGACAAGCATAAAGGCAATTTCTTTGCCCCTAACAGGGGAGCCAGCTGAAGCACTGCTTCTGGGATCAGTCTCAATGACAAAGGGGCAGCTGTTCAGAATTGACACTTTTTTTAAAATTATTATTCTTAATAATTAAAACACTGTGCATGTAACGATTTCTGAGCTGTACCAGGATATCAGTGTATATTGCAACAACAAAATCTGCAAAAAGCCCCCCACAAAACGTCAGTTGTGGAGAGGTATGGTTCGTATTAGAAGCACAGATAATAAAGGCGTTCTAAATTTCTCATTTTTACGTAATTACCGACTAGTATTTACCTTGCTTATTTACGGAGTTTGTTCTCTGGGATTTTAATAACAACGCCTTTTACTGTCTTGATGAAGGCCTCCTCTGCAGGAGGATTTCTTTCTTTAATTGCAAGATACGACTCGGTTCCTTGTGCAGTACTGACCTCCCTACCACAAGCCTCTGCAATGAGGGTTCATTGCGGAAGTTGCAGAGTCTGCACGGATGGAAAGAGATGAGCTAAAAGAAGACAAGCAGAAGCACATCCATGAACCCCTGGCTTTGAAAAGATGAAAACGTGGGGCACTGCCTGTTGTTCTTCAGAAATCCTGCTTAGGGCTAGAGCCCTATAGCTACAACAGGAAAGGCTCAGGAGTTAGCACGTGTTCAGTGCCTCGGGGGAGATGCTCTTCGCTCCCAGTGGTTTCCCTGAAATCTGTGATGCTCTAAAGATTAAAAGCTAGAGACATGAAGTCCATGCTTACACCAAGTGGCAAGTACATCTATTTTCAGTCCAAATTAAAAAAAAAAACAAAAACAAAAGGTAATTTTATGTATTGTAGGTATGGGAGTAACTGCAAAATAAAGAAAACACATATTATTTTCTGCTGGCAGATGTCACTTGTAAGAGATCAACCTTAATTTTCTATTTTGCAGATAAAATGTTTAAAATTTTGAAAAGCACCCGAGTGAATCAGAAACTTTGAAGCGTCCCTTCAAAAGTGTTCAAGCCTATTTAGAAAATCCCATACCCGGGAGTTTTGGAAATATTTGTCCAATGTAATTCGCAAGTGATCACAAATCATATCTGAAAGTAAGACTGAACTTTATTTCAACCTGAGTTAGTGTAGCAAAGTTAAATAAAAATTAACCCGGGCTTTTCACTAATGAGTGAAAACATACCACCACTATGCTAGCCCCAGAAACTTGCTACACATTTCCGCAGACTATTTTGGCGGCTTACAACAGTATAAGAGTGTGCGACACATCAGTCAGTGAAAACTGATGCAACCCCCCATGGGGATTATTTACAGCCATTACAGCAGTAAAGTTCAGCAGCACAAGCATGATATAAAAATTTGTCTTCCCATCTACTACAGTTGGAAGAAAACTCGCATCACTGAAGACAGCAGCTACTATTAAAATGGAGGCGTCTTAGAATTCATGTTCCTCTTTACCTGAACAGGATCAAAATCTGGGTGGCCAACAGGGTACAACTGGGAGGAAAGGGAGGCACAGTGGGAGCAAAACAAAGGAAACAGTTTCAGAAGCAGCATATGATGGTGTCATTCTTCTGGGAAGAATACCATGCTCTAAAACACTAGCCGCCTAATTTCTCTTGGAAATTCCTTGCAGAAGTAATTGATATCCAAGTGAGGAGGAAGGGAGTTAGCTGGTGAGGAGGAAGGGAGTTAGGTGGTGAGGAGGAAGGGAGTTAGATGGTGAGGAGGAAGGGAGTTAGATGGTGAGGAAAACTAGAAAGGTATGGCAGAACTTTTTTTTTTTAAGGTCACCAGAAAATAAATGAAAGCAAAAACTGCCTTGATGCCTTTCAGTTCCAGTCCTTTGCATTCCTGAGCAATCTGACTCCAGCTCTGTAAATGCATTGGCATCCTTGGCCAAGTGAAAGACCATGAGACCTGGCATCCAAAGTCCCGCTTCTGATGTGTGTTTTAATTAACAGGAGCCTGAGTATTATCTGGGAAAGGGAATGGGGCTCGTGGCCTTCACACCAGGTAAAACTGTAAGTGCTCACTCCACTTTCCTTTCATGAGGACTTCATTCAAGGGCATACATTTCACCTTTTTTTGTTTTGACAATTGGAGGTTTGACAGGAGAAGAACAGAGCTATAAATGTGAGGGTACAATATATCATGAGATAAAGTGTGGAGAACATGTCCTCTACCAGAATGCCCCTTGGTGGAAAGAAAAAGCCCAAAATGTCTACTGTGAGAATCCCCTCTGCTTCTTACAGCTATAAAGGAGCAAAAACCAAAACAAAGTCCCAAACCATGGGCTCTGCTGTGCATGTTTCTCGGATATCAGGTCTGGCAGAAAGTTGAAAGGTTATGTTTATGAAATAGCAGCTGCTTTCCTACCATTTGATTCAGGCTTCTGCATTGCAAAGTCTTGAAACTGAAAGACAAATCTGACAATATGCTAATCTTCCAACAACAAAAAAAAAAAAAAGAAGTGACTTCTGAACCCTTATCTGTTGAAGAGCTGACAGTGAAGTTCAGAGACGGTTGTCTAACCAGACAAAACGATAGAGAAAATATGCCTTCAAACAAGATCATAAATCTTGAACAGTGCAGGGGAACAAATGTAAAGGGAACATTTTACCACTAACACCATTTAGTAGCCTCACTTTCCTTCTCGCCCCTCCACCCCTCCAGCCTCATCATACTTGCAAGGAAGGAGGATGTATTAAAGCAATAATATAAATACAAGAGGGGGTGGGGGGGTGAGGATGACAATATAACAGGTATTGAAATCAGATATTATTTCCATAGCATCTGGGGTGCGGGGGGAGAGCAGAGCCACGAAACAAATACTATGCAACCTGAATACAACAGACTTACCCCCCCCAGCAAAACACACATACACACACACACACACTTGCACATAAAAAGTTTGCATATTGCACAGGGCGCTTGAAGATCATAAATCTATGCATGAGAAAGATGTAGTGGAAATTTTTGGGGGGATTAGAGTTTATTTTTGTCATCTCTGTGAGACAGCTACTCATTCATCCAGATCACAGCTAAGAAAAAAGCTGGTCACAGAAATTAGCAGTTTCAGCTCAGCAGCAAAGTCGCCAGCCTGTGAAGGCAGAGAGAAATTGACTAATTAGCAATGCGCACTAAAACTTGACGGTTCTTTATAGAGAGAGAGAAGAGAGAGGGAGAGCGAGAGGGAGGGAGGCAGAAAGGAGGGGGGGGGGGGGGGGCTCGCTTTTTCCCCTTCTTTCTTCCAAAGATGTTTGAAATCGCAGTCATTTACGCTCGACAATTTTTACAATAGCCTTGAGCCATAATTTTGCGAGTCTCTCCAGCATCCATCCCCCTGTATGGTCTCTCTCCACTGGCCATGCACGACCGTTTCTCTCCCCAACCGTGGATTTCCTATTACTCTCGTTACGACTCACTGAGCCCCAGGCCCAAGGATAATGATGTGTTGTTTCTTGGTAGCATAATTTGTCACACGTACATTTTTTCTTCTTCTTCTCTTGCAGAAAGCTCTGCGCTCTCTCTCTCTTTCTCTCTCTCCCCTTCTCTCTCTCTCGTACATTTTCTTGCTGTTGCTAATTCATGGTGATCAAATGATGTACGACAAAATAAATTGTAAAGAGTGACTGCTCCGAGTTGCGAACCAGAAGGTTTTTTTTCTTTCTTTCTTTCCTCTCCCTCTTTTTTTTTCTTTTCTTTTTTTTTTTCTTTTTTTTTTTTTTTGGAAGGAGCGAGCAAACCTTTAAAAAGGAAGGACAATTGATTTTTTGGGGGGGGAGCTTAAGTGAACCTTTACTTTGGCAGCTGGTTGTGGAGCAGGTAAGTTTCTGGCCTTGTGTCTAACCGTCTCTGTGCATTTTCTTGTGTCTCCTGATTTGTTTGTTGTTGGGGGAGAGGAAAGGGGTGTCTGTGTGTGCGGGTGTGTGTGCTGGAAGTGTGTGCGGAGGGGAGGGGGGGGCAGTTGTGTAACGAACGCGTTTGCAGAATAAACTCCGATTGCAAGAAATGGGCAAAACGAGGAAGAAAGAAGGGGAGGGAGAAAGAGGAGGAGTGTGTGTATATATATATATGTGTGTGTGCATGTATGTATGTGTGTGTGCGGTGGGGAGGGGGGGGGACTGACCGGGTCCACTTAAAGGGAGAGGCTCCGGGAGGTTTCTGTAGCCGGCGGCGGGGCGCGGAGCGGGGCTGAGCGGCGGCGGGGCAGGGGAAGCGGCTGGAGGGAGCCCCTCGCTGTGCCGATATATGGGGCGGGGGGGTGGGTGAAGGGAGCCAGAGGAAGCCCGGCGCTGGCGAGGAGCGACTGAGCGCGCTGCAATGGCAGGAGCAGGTCTCGGCGGGATCCCGCTGAGGAGGAGGAGGAGGAGGAGGAGGAAGAGCGGCGGCTCTCGGCGGGGCGGGATGCAGCCAGCGCGAGTCGGTGGCTGCGCAGCCCCCGCAGGTGCGGCCGCATCTCGGGGCTGCCCCGCTGACCCCCGTCCCCGGCCGGGGAAAGGGGAGCGCGACGGGGCCCGGCCGGACTGAGGGGCCTCCGGGGAGGGCCCTGCTCCCCGCCGCCCCCGCCCGCCTCCCCCGTTCTTCCCCCAACTTGAACTTCACGTAGTTACCGGAGTTAGGGCAGCGGCGCCGTCTGCTGCGAGGAGAGACGAGCCGGGCAGGACAGCAGCGGGCGGCCCCGCTCCGGGCCCGGGCTGCCGCTTCCCTCCCCCGGGGTCCGAAGTATTGCACACCATCCACTCCCCCCCTGCTCTGACGGAGGGGGGGGGGGGGGATCAACTTCGGTGCCGGGTAGCGCCGGAGCCCCCGCCCCGGGCACGCCGGCCCCGGCTGCGGGGAGGAAACGGGTCCCGACGCCGCCGAGTTGCCAAAGCGGGCGGAAGGGGCCGGGGGCTGGCGGCGGGCAGGACGGCGGGGCTGCTGGGCTGCTCGCCTTCCCGGCAGACTTTCAGTCACTTGGTAGTTTCTCTGGACATCGCGGTGTGTGTGCCTGTGGCTTATTTTGTGTGTGTTTGCTGGGGTGGTTGGTGCGTTGTTTTGTTGGTTTTTTTTTTTTTTTTTCCTGGAGGGTGGCTCAGCTTTGAAAACGTCCCCGGTTTCCTCGCTCCTCCCCTGGAGAGCAGCCCGGTTTGCACCGAACAGGGAGGAGAAAGGGGTGGTGTGTGTGTGTACTGGGGGGGTAGGAGAGAGGAGCGGGGGGGGGGGGAGGCCAAAATAATAAATCTCTTCCAGCCCTCCCAAGTTGCGGGCCCTGTGAGCGCGCCCGTCCGTGCCCGGGTCAGGGGGGCGGCTCGGCGGGCAGAGGGGAGCCCGTCCCCCGGCCGCTCCCCCCGCCACCCGCGCACACACGGCCGGGATGCGCCCTCCGGGCCTCTAAAGCTCTGTGTTTATTGTTGTGTCGTCCCGTGTGTCCCCCCCACCCCGCTCTCCTCCCCACCCCTCTGCCCAGGTTGGAGGAGGGTTTAAAAGGCAGGTGTGTCGGAGGCCGCTCGCCATGTCCAGATCCGGGGACAGGACCTCCACCTTCGACCCCAGCCACAGCGACAACCTGCTGCACGGCCTCAACCTGCTCTGGAGGAAGCAGCTCTTCTGCGACGTGACCCTGACGGCCCAGGGCCAGCAGTTCCACTGCCACAAGGCCGTGCTGGCCTCCTGCTCCCAGTACTTCCGATCCCTCTTCTCCAGCGGCGGCGGGAGCGGCGGGCACCCCCACGCCCTGGGGCTGGGGCCCGGTGCCCAGGACGGGCTGGGGGGCCCGCCGAAGGAGCCGCCGCCGCCACAGCCGCAGGAGGAGCCCGGCACGCCGTCCTCCTCTCCGGAGGACAAGCTGCTGGCCAGCCCGCGGGCCATCAACAACCTGGTGCTGCAGGGCTGCTCGTCCATCGGGCTGCGGCTGGTGCTGGAGTACCTGTACACGGCCAACGTGACCCTCTCGCTGGACACGGTGGAGGAGGTGCTGTCGGTCAGCAAGATCCTGCACATCCCGCAAGTCACCAAGCTGTGCGTGCAGTTCCTCAACGACCAGATCTCGGTGCAGAACTACAAGCAGGTGTGCAAGATCGCCGCCCTGCACGGCCTGGAGGAGACCAAGAAGCTAGCCAACAAGTACCTGGTGGAGGACGTGCTGCTGCTCAACTTCGAGGAGATGCGCGCCCTGCTCGACTCGCTGCCCCCCCCCGTCGAGTCGGAGCTGGCGCTCTTCCAGATGTCCGTGCTCTGGCTGGAGCACGACCGGGAGACCCGCATGCAGTACGCCCCGGACCTCATGAAGCGCCTCCGCTTCGCCCTAATCCCGGCGCCGGAGCTGGTAGAGCGGGTCCAGTCGGTGGATTTCATGCGCACCGACCCCGTCTGCCAGAAGCTGCTGCTGGACGCCATGAACTACCACCTGATGCCCTTCAGGCAGCACTGCCGGCAGAGCCTGGCCAGCAGGTGAGGGGGCGGCGGGAGTGGGGGGGGCTTCCCGCACAGACGCCCCTTCGGCGGCTGGGGGAGTGGGGGAGCCCCCGCAGGGCGCGGGGCCGAGGG
>JANVCC010000261.1:5859827-5892743 GCA_025345505.1 Todiramphus chloris collaris
CCGCAGAGCCCCTCCGGCCGCCCGCTCTCCGGGCAGCGGCGAGGAGGCGGCCCCACGGCTCCCGGTGCGGGGGGGGGGCCGGGCCCGCGGCGGGGCAGCGGCGGGGGCGGAGGCCGCGTCCGAGGGCGGGAGGCCTCGTCCCGGGAGGCGGCCGGCGGGGCCAGCGGCCGCGGGTGCCTCCCGCGGTGTGGGTCCCTCGGCCATCGTGCCTGGTCCGTGGGGCTGACGTGCGGCTTTGCCGAGCGTGTGGCAGCCCGCGCCTCGGGGACCTGTTGTAATTATTTATTATAGGCCATGTTTATTTATTTTTTTTCCCCCTACAATGTTACTCCTTAACAAGGAGTTGCCACTTCAGAGCTGTAAGATCCAAGTCCTAAATTTAATTAATTATCGTCATAAATAGCTGCATTATCCATGCACACCCTGGTATTGATGATGTTCGGATGATGTCTGTATTGTGCGTGGAAACTTGTGACTTCATAGTCCTTACATCTATGGCATGTCAGTTATTTTCATTTAATAAGGTAATGAATCATGATGTCAAAGATTGACAATATGAGGTTGGTGTTAGGAACTGAAAGTGCAGCATGTAGTTTAATGAGCAGTAAATATACCTGAAATGAAGGGGATCTTTATTTTTCTCCTTTTAAAATACGTTTATACTTCATTTCATTCAAAAATGGAAAGATAATACCATCTTCCAGTGGTATTATACGGTGGCACAGTAGCACAGAATCAAAGCACACTTTGTATTACTCAGCTTTTTAACTAATACGTGTGTATTATTAATGACTTAGCAGCGAGAAAAACTAGTACATTATTAAATATTTCAGATAATACGCTCTGTTAGCATTAATGCAGCGGATTCATTATGTCTTCATGTAATAGGTACCCCGATGATTTAACTTTGGAAATGCTGTGCCTTCTTTTATTATCTATCTCTGTTAGTGTTGTCGTGCTTATCATTTTGCTGTCCAAATGATTCTCACTCTGATATCCTACAGTAAAAAACGGAATACCAGCATTTTGCAGTGTAAAGTATTTTTGAGACTCTGCCGTTGTAGCTGGTGCGTACCCTTTGCGTTTCAATATTCAGAACTGTTGACTTTCAGAAATGCAAAACCCACCACCTCCTTCTCAGTCAGGATTCTGCTTGCCGCCGGGGCTCGAGTCCTGGTGGATTGCTGAGATACCAGCCGGCTTGGTTCAGTGAAGATACCTTCCAGCTTCACTGGTCCATGTCATTTGAAGGATATGTAGTAGTGTTCTGACCACTGAATGCTTACAAGTGTCATGGATGCTGCAAGAATCTGATACCCCTGGTGCTGGGAGCTGGCTTTGCCTGTAAACGGGAGCGTACACAAAGGGACTGTACTTTAAGTAGACCTAGATTAGATTCCAAGTTGTGCTTACTTAATGACTTATGGGGGACTCCAAATACCAGAAATACCATGTTTTGTATTTGTGATAGTTCTGCACGTGTGTGCAGACAGTAGTCCTTCAGAATCTCTTAACTCTACCGGGTGAAAATGTATGTCACCGTCTCACATTTAGCATGTGTTATTAATGACAGCTTCTCTTGTTTGGGTTCTTTGGTGGTGGTGAAATTGAAACAAAACCATTTCGTTTTCTCTTATTTATAAGCAGGCATTAGAGCTTACTCAACATTCTTAAATGTTGTGAGATACTGAGGTGGTCTGTGATAAACAGGATGCAACTGGTATATTTTCATTTTTGGTCTTGGATAATATTCCTGGGAATTCATAGAGTCATGAAGGCCCATCTTTGAATCTTATTCACTTTTAAGATTTCATCAAGCTGCCCAAGTGTACAAGTGCCGCCTTAAACATGAACGAAGAAACAAAAGAAATATACACAAGACTGCGTAGATTTCCAGACTTGTCCTTACTCTGAAGTTTCAGTTTTGACATTCATTCAGTAAAATTTTATTGTAAGGAAGAGAATCTATGAAGAGTTCCTTAAGTTACTAATTTGCAGAAGGAAATCTTAACTACCAGTGAAGTACATGTGCAAATAGATACAAATTATTACGCAGAAGAGGACTTCAAAACTTTAATTACATTTTCTGTGAGCAGTGGTGACCTTGGTAATTCGGAATGTTAAGTTTAATGGAAGGTCATTCACAAAAGATTCACGTGCCTTTAGGAAGAGATTAACTGTTCCTCTTGTGCAATGTAATATATGTGTGGCTGCAGAGTACAGCATGGGTTGGTGAGAACACAAGCAGCACAGTGCTGTAGCCACCTGCTTACTGTGTACCGTGGAAATTGGGAGAATCACGCAGAATTTAGAACTTGCCAATAACTTTTCTGCATTTTTATAAAGAACATAATTTTTTTTGTAACGTGCTACTTAGAAAGTGTCCAAACATATGTATGTACATATCCGTACTGCTTTGGAATAGGGGCTACGTATATTTCTTAAACAAAACGAGTGTGATGGGTAGCTCAAGATAAGGTGATTCTCCTGTGAAATATAACTAAAAATAGCACTGGTGGTTTCTTAAAGCTTGTTCTTTATGTGGAAAATCACACATGCTCACTTTTCTGACCAACACAGTTTTTTGCTGTTGTCAGGGCTGGAAGAAAGTGATTTTGGATACTAAGAGCCAATCTGTGCGCTATGAGGAGAGTTATTTGTAAAGTTTGTGCTGCAGATGCAGACCCTGCAGTGCAAGCATTGCTGGGGATGGTAGGTACCCACGATGTTCTGTGTGTCACAGTGGAAAACTCTGTTTACCTGCAGGGACAGCAGATTTTTTTTTTTCCCTGAAATTCCCTGAGAGAAGGTAACACTTAAACACCCTCACACATTTTAGTAAAATCATCTTTCAAAGTACAGCAAGTAAACAATGGTAGTTTAAAAACTACTGAGGAATGGCATTCCTGACTTGAGAACCTTGCTGCACACTCAGAGGTTTAGGACTTTTCCATGTCAGGAGGCGTGGGATGTGTTTTGGCTCTGAACTGGCACTTAGGTGCTCAACACCAAGTTAGTAATTCTTTTGACTTTGATCTCCCGTGTCCAGGTTAGTGATGGAGCTTTCTGGCCTCTGTGATCCTCACCTACAGCAGAGCCTCAGCCTCTTGAGGCACAGTCAGTTTTGACATCAGTAGGAAAAATCCTAGCTGATTTTAGCATGGAGCGGGTTGGGCCCATTATGGTGACTCTGAACATTGGGCTTAAATGATGTTTTTCTGTCCCTGAGAGACACAGGTAACTGCTGTGTCATATTTTCTGTACTTCTGGGAAGAAAATGCATTTAGACAGAGAGGAATGTTCCTCTTCCTGTTATTTATTTGACTCTCGGGATTTCAGTTGAGTATTAAGTTGATTAAAATATCCCTGTACTTTACTGTGTAAGGTAATATATTCTATATAATACATCGTGTGTGGTTTCAATTTTTAAAAAGTTCTGGGTTAGAGCATTACCATGTTGCTGGAAAAAAAATTTGCTTTTAAAGATGAGTGAGCTAGTGAGAATTATTATTGCCTCTGTATTTACTTGCAACAATGAAAACAGTTAAAAACACTCTGCTGCTATGAAACACCTAGCTTTTAACTTTAATTTTGCTTGTGCTAATGCACAATGTACCTGTAGATGGAGAATGGAACATTATAGAGAAATATTTAAATTATGGGTATATTATTAAACATTATACCTAAATATTTTTGCCTTTTAATATAACATTGTCATGTTTTTATAGTTTTGCTTGCCTGTGACTATTTACAATGACTTCTGTTCCAGCCAGATGTGAGAAATAGGATGGGTGGGAAGAGACAGCCCCTGTGCAGCCCCTCTGGGTGTCACGGGCATTGGGGCTGGTCAGTCCTCCAGGATTTGCAGCAGTTGGATGACTGTAGAGTTCCATCAGGTAGATGAAGGCAGAGGAGAGTGAGGAAGGTAAAGCTGAGAAAGGGGAAAATGCAAAAAAAAAAAAAAAAAAGAAAAGGGAACTGAGAAACCCAGGGGAGAAATGGAACATAAGTAGTGGAAGCAAGAAAGTACAAATGAGGGAAGGGGAGAGAAGAACAGTTTTGAAGGGAGAAAAGTAAAAGAATAGAATACCAGACAGGAAAGAGATGTGCAAAACAAAACCAGACCCCAGCAGATAAAAAGACGAGAGGGAATGAAACAAAAGGAAAAAAAAACAAACTAATTCTTGGCAGAAACAGCATCTGTTGTCAATAACAGCTGAGTATTTCAGTTTCTGGAAAAGCTATTTCAGATGTGGGGGAGGAAAAATGGATGAGAATCAACCTACTGACCTGAGATGGGAAAAGTCGTAGGCAGGAAATATGGAATTAAATAGTAGAAGAGAAAGGAGGAAAATAAAAAGACAAAGAGATAAGAAGGCTGAGCCTGACCATGCTCTCCTCTGGGTTCAGTGAAGTGCCAGCATGCACAGACCCAGCTGTTTTCTATACTTCTCTTCCCTGGACTACTGGACCTTGGGGAGATTAGAAGTGCAAATTCTGGCCCTGCTGAAGCTAACTGTAGAGGGTTTTGGGGTTTCTTCAATTTCAGCAGGGCGACGGTGTCATCCAGACTGTTTGGTGTTAGGTAATACTAGTGGAAGTGACAGCAAATTAAGCAGTGAAGGGTGATGAAGATGATATGACCACTTTTCTTTCAGTTGGAAAGTGGTAACCGTTGATGAAAATGTAAAGTGCTGAACAGTGCGAGAAGCCAGCATTTGTGTGGGAGGCATACAGACCCAGTCTGTTTCCCTTTCTACAGAGGAGATTAAAAATGTGAGGACACTGGTTATATTCCTTGTCAATTAAACAATTTCCTTCTTGAATATGAAATTTGTAGATGTTTCCCAGACTGTAGTTCAGTTTGACTTCTTTCTCTGTTGAGGTTTCTGTAGAATCTCACCAAGGCATATTTAGTGGTTGTAAAAAAAAAATGTTGTTTTTTTTTCACTGAAAGAAGTTGTTTTGTGTTCTAGTAACAGCCACCAGCCTGTCCCTTTGTGATCCTGACACCAATATTTGGATTTTTAACTAGTACTCGTACTCAAGGTTAATTGCAAGTGAGAAATACTTCAGACACCAAAGTAACATCCAGATAAAAAACATACCTTAAAATGTATGTGAATTATTAACATTTGCATTACAGTGTAGATGAAGTGAATGTGAGGCTCCAGTTTATTTCAGTGGGCTTTGGATCACGTCTTATGTGCCTGAATTAAAATCAGGAAATTGTACCTGTGCCAGGACTCTCTGAGCTGAGCTGCGCAAGAGAGACTGACACATTAGAGCCTGTGGGGAAGTGAACCACAGACCTGTAGTCAGTTTAATCCTAGTTAGTCTCACCTACTTGCCTTACTTGTGTGCATTCGTTTGCCTTTGGAGACAGGCTGGTGCTGAAGTGTAAGGGGAGAGCTGTCCAGTACCCAGGAGGGTGGGAGGCCTGGAGCTCAGCTTATGGTCAGAGGCAGCACCTTTGTCCTGAAAGGACTGCCGTGGGTCAGGACAGTTCTTGGGAGAGGCACATATGTCCTGGCTAGTAAAAGCCTAGAGAGCTGTGGAGGCAGAGGTGATAGCCTGTTTCTTGGTCCAGTTACAGTATTCTTTAGGAGAAACATAATTTCTGAAGAGCATTTAATGGCCTTTTTTATGAGCAACTGTCTTTCCAACAGCCATAGATGAAGGGGTGCCACGTACCATGTGCAGGTACTCTCCCTTCCAGCCAGTGTCCTGGACAGAGGTACTAGCTGGGATAATATCCTTTGTGAACAGCGAGCCCCCCCCAGTTTATATCCTTAGGTGACACATAGTCCCAATACCTCCAGCTCCTTCCCTGCCTTTTGTCCTCTCTTGCTCCAGAACTTCAGTTTCTCAAAATCCCCTACTTCAAAGCCCTTTGAACAGCCAGACTACTCATTTTTCCTTACTAGGCTTCCTTACAGGCTTCTCCTTGCTCCCAGGCCACTCTGCCAGATTGGGTTCTTCCCAAGGGCCAAGCCACTTAAGCTTCTCCTCCGTCTGTCCCTTCTCTTGAATCCTCTGCTATCGTGGTCCTGGCCCCTCAGTGCCCCTTCCACCAGGCTCCCTGCCTGACACACATCAATGCCAACTGCTCCAGACCTCCCAGCTTGGATCTTCAGAGGCTGCTGCAGCTGGTTGAGCTGTGCTGCTCCTTGGCTTTCCATCACCCTGCCCCTTTTAGCACTTGAAGCAGCTTCAAAGATCTGTATTTGCATCTCCAAACTCTTTTTCCAAGAGGGGAAATTAATCGCTGGATTTCAAGTTTCCTTCTTCTAGAGGGAAAAACAGGTTAAAAAAAATAAACTTACTGAGCCACTCAAACTGAGGGCAGAGTGCCTGGGAAAATGAGAACTTCCTCCTCAAATGCTGTGCTTCAGCTAAAATGTCCCTTTCCACCCCTTGCAACAGTCACTGCAGTTCATTTACAAATTCTGCAGGTGCCTAAAAGAGTGGAGCTGTTTCATAGAATCATAGAATTGTTTTGGTTGGAAGAGACCTTCAAGATCATCACATTCAACTGTTAACCCAGCAGTGCCAGGCAGCCACTAGACCATGTCCCTAAGTGCCATATCTACTTGTCTTTTAAATACCTTCAGGCATGGCGAGTCCACTGCTTCCCTGGGCAGCCTCTTCCAGGGTTTGACAACCCTTTTGGGGAAGAAATTTTTCCTAATATCCAATCTAAACCTTTCCTGGCACAACTTCAGGCCGTTTCCTCTTGTCCTATTGCTTCTTATTTGGGAGAAGGGACCAACCCCACTATGCTACAACCTCCTTTCAGGGAGCTGTAGAGAGCAGGGTCTCCTATGAAGTCCTGTGCTATTCTTGCCCGTACTTTGGCAAGACAATCTAGGACTGCCCTGTCAGGGAGAATGTAGGTCACAGAGCCTCCTAGATAAGGAAGTTCCCTCTCAAAACAAAGTCCCCCTGGTGTAATTTACACTTAGGGTGTCCCTTTTACAGACGGAGTGCTGTAGGATGATGGTGAGCATCACACACTCCTGTCTCGCCTGCCTTTGTGTTATAGCCGAGGCTTTTCTGTTCACTCTTTGCCTAATGTGCATCCTGTTCACGTGGGGAGAGGAGATAGAAAGGACAGGGTCTGTGAAGGCATGTTTGTGCCCTGGAGTCACTGTAGTTTTTTCCTTACAGCAGAAGAATATGGAGGTTCTGAGTCTGTAACTGCTGAGCAGTAAATGGAACAGAGCTGCGGCAGCATAATTGTCTGGATTTGTACTTGAGGAGAAAGTACAGAGAGCCTTGGGGGCAAGGGGAGTGCGGGTGTAGAACAAACACAGAACACAAATTCAACAGAAAATAGTTTGCCAGGGAAAAAGCTTTGGTTCTGTTAAACTCACATCACGAAAAAGATCCTCATAATCTGTCAAAACACCATTTTCTCTTTCCAAACAACTCCCATGTTTTAAAAACCAGAGCAGATTTCTGAATCAGAGCAAAGTTTGTCATTATCCTTTACACAGTATGGCCTGCAAAGATTGAGTGGGGAGGTTCATCGGAATCCTGAGTGGAAGTTTTGAGCTGGACTCCGCTGCTCCATAAACATCTCTGTTGTTGGTTTTGATGAAACAGATCCTGTCTGGTATTGCAGGGTTACCAAAGGACCATCTAAAGGAATTAAAGAATACGGGACGTTGAAATCCAGTAGTAGATAGTTCCTGGCATCATTTTTCATATTTGCTGCCTCTGAAATTTTGTTTAAAGACCGTCATGCCTAGTACTTAGTAGTCAACACTTCTTGCTGTATTCTTGGAAAGCAGACAATAAACTTTGAGCAAATATTATCAGCTGCCAAGTTCAATGGAAGCAGACGGTTTGCAGTGAAGCTAGAAGTAAATAGAAGTTGGTGCCACAGTTGGTTCTTCCTGCCTTCCCTGACTGCCGCCTCCTTTCAGAAAATAAAGCAGTGGGAAAGGTAACCTGTCATAGCTTGGGTGAGGCAGCAGCAAGTGGTGTTTCTTCTCCTCAGTTTCCTAAGGAAAAGGAGCCTCAGCTGGGGAGAACACAGCCTCTGATGCAGAGACCTCTGGTTGTCTTGGACATCGGATGTAGAATCAAACGAAAAAGGACCTTCTTGACTTTGCAGTGTGAAAGTCAAAAACAAGAGTGGATTGGAAATTTCCTAGGGGAAAAATGAGGATTTGACCACCTGAAGCAGTCTCTAAACATTTCCTTTTTACCACAAAAAAAACCCAACAAAACAAAAAGGAGGTGGGGAAGGGAAAGCAAATGGGAAAAGCATTTAGCTTTGACGTTTTCTTTAGTTTTATTTTTGAAAGTATTCAGGATCGAGGGAATTTGTTTAAGGCTTTTCAGAACTTCGGACAGTATGGAAAATCAGTTGTTTGCGTAGTTTCCCCAGTAAGATTCACGGCATGGGAGGTTTTGTGACTCATTTACCAAGATAAGCTTTGCTAGTAAAATTCTTCTGATTCAGATCCCTTACAGTGCTCTAGATACACTGTGGCTGGTAAGGATCTCTTGGATCCCAGTGAGAGGCAAATTTGTGTTAGACATTAGGAAGAAGTTCTTCACTATGAGGATTGTGAGACACTGGAAGACGTTGCACAGGGAAGCTGTGGATGCTCCGTGACTGGATGTGTTCAAGACCAGGCTGGGTGGGGCCTGGAGCAACCTGGTCTAGTGGGAGGGGTTCCTGCCTGTGGCTGGGGAGGGTTGGAACTGAATGATCTTTGAGGTTCCTTTCAACCCCAACCATTCTATTATTCTATGATTTGTGTAGAGATTGTCACTATAGGAGTGCTATTCATGATCTCACAAAGGCAACGCATCTATTAAAGCCTGTCTCGAGGTATAAGGAAAAAGTGTTGTGTACAAATACAGCAGCCTTGGCAGGACTAGATGAGCAACCTGCTCTAGTGGGAGGTGTCCCTGGCATTGGCAGGGGGGTTGGAACTGGACGATCTTTAAGGTCCCTTCCATCCCTGACAATTCTATGATTCTGTGACTCCATATGGGAAAGATACTGAGCATCTTTCTGGGGAGCTGTACCAGCCCCCTGTCAACATGAAGAATAAGCTGGTAATACGGGGGGACAAAGATGAGAAGGACATTCCTGTGTGTTCCTCCCAAAGGAACGCTGCTGGTAGATGCCACTCTTCCAGGATAGTTACCCATGGGTATTAGTTCAGAGGCTCTCAGACAAAATAAAGGGACATTCACTTTAAAAATCTTCCAGATAAAAAAAATACCCTAATTCTTCAAGATTTACTCGGAGACTATTTTAAACTGGTAACAGCAGTAGGATCGGATTCATAAAGAAGAACAGGTTATTCCGAGCTCCAAACAGATTCTAAGTTATTTTAATATAGGGGGTGTAAAATTGTCTGGCAACTGTAGAAATACAGGAAACTTTAACTTGTCTGGTACCTTTGCAACAGTTAAGTGTGGCCTGTCAGACAAAATATTCACTTACCCTTAGACTTTGGCTTTTTAGCTGGAGAGAAAAAGGGAAGATTGTTGTTGGAGCAAACAGTGACTCCCCTGTTTTTCTATGCATTTCTTTTTAAAAAAATGCATTGCACACACACACACACAAATCTAGCGGATTCAGAGGACAAAACCAACAATCAATGTCTGCAGCAGATGATTCTAAAGTTCGTATTTATGTTGCTAAACTTCAGTCTGCCAGTGGTCAGCAACATGGGGTAAATGAGCAGGAGAGCGGCTGTCTCTTGGGCATCACCAAACCTCTTCAGTGAGCATTACACTGAGCTCTGCTGTAATGAAAACTTGTACTCGGGGCTTTCTGCTAAGTGTGAGAATGAACAGATGATGAAAACCAAAGTTTTCATGGCACCAAAGTGAATGATAAGGCTGGTTTTCAGGTACAGTATTAATAGAAAAGTTTTTCACATTCTCTCAAGTGTGCCTTGGGCATGAGGTGTGTACCTGAGAAGAATCAGAAAAATCCATTCATAAAGCAACATTCATACACTCAGCATATTTTTGAACATATTTTGAACCTAAGAACTAAATAATTTCTTGGTCATAATTTGTGAGAGACCTCATAATGCTTCAGGTTTTTACAAAACCTGCATATTCTTTCAGGTCTGTACTTTGCCCATAAGGAGAAAGATAATTCCTGGTGGGTCAGAGGTCCAGCAGAAGTCTGAAATGCAGGATTTGGTCTGGTGGCTGTGGGATCTTGGGTCCTTCCCCCAGCAGTGCTACAGGGCTAGGAAAAGATTCTGGATGCCTAGTTATCTATAGGTTGTGATGCCTGTTAATTCATTTTATGCGGTAACAAAAACCTCACAATGTTTCTTCGTCCAAAATAAATTTTGCACTCTATCTTATGGCTTTCATCAAGTTCATAGTTAAACTCCTGGATAATGGTATTTTCTCTCTATTAAACATGTGTTGCTAATTATGGCTATCTTTGCAGTCAACTGCGGAAGCCAAAATCCATCGAAATAAGCAGTTTTCATACGACACTTCTGTTGCACTGAAGTGCCTCTCCAGGAGCAGGGAAGGTAATTGTCAAAGATCTCATCACATGTTCTGTGATGGCAAAACAGTTTCTTCAGTCGTAGGCAAATGGATGCCTGCAGCATCAGTTTAGATTTGCAGACTGCAACTGGATTCTCCATTACATTTTTGTTGGGCACAACACTCCTTCAGATGGAAAAGGTTGATAAGGATTGTCCTGGTTTCTGAAGATCAAATTAACTCTTTATTGTTAGCAAACAGAAAGTTTGCAACTCAAATGCTGATTGGGACAGTTTATTTATTATCTTTTGATCTATTATCTTGAGATTGGTGTCTAAACCTCACTGCACTACTTTGCTTCTGCTGCAGGTTAATGCAGCCACTTTTTCACAGGTTCTTGCTGTTTGTTTTGACAGTATCGCTCTGTGTGGGCCTCTGGTTTCTCAGTTCCTTTGAGATCTGTGAATGGAAGTAAAAATCACCACCCATTCACCTGGTTTTGATGGATCTGGGTGGGTTTTCTGGCTGCTTTTGTTTGTGCCTGAGTTCAGGGAACAAAGAGCTGAAGTTTGATTTGGCTCTGCTGCATTTAAGGTCAGCGTGCGAGCAGGCGCAAGGCATCCCGTGTCTGCGAGGTTCCTGGTCTGAAGAGCCACCTGGCTCACTCCATCCTCAAAGCCATGGTGATAACCTGTATTAAAAGACTATTCATGATCCAGGTTTTTGGGTATATTACACCCCTGAATTAAGAGGAAAGCATGTAATTGGGTAGCCTTCTTTTATTATTATTTTTTATTAGTTACTGTGATCACCTGTGTGTCTAAGATGCAGTTTTCTTTCTGATATGTAACCCTGCACTGCATGCTTTAAGAACCCCAGGACTGCCACTTCATCACTGTATTCTTTCCATTTCTTTGCATTCGGTAACGCAGAGGGGAGCCCTATTGCATTGTTTAAAAACTGGAAGAGTCTGGAGCAAACCTGCTGTTGGGGAGGCTTGTTTTCTTGCCAGCCTTGGTAGAATGAAGTAAGTGCCCAGATAAGGAAAACCCATCAGTGCAAGATTGATGGATATGCTAATAAAGGAAAACAATGTACAAGAAGAGTATTTCCCAGCCATGCATTTTACATTAACGTGAGGCTATCAAGGTTGCAAAAGAGGTGGGGTGGGAGTGGTTGTCAGGAGTATTGAGATCTGTTACTGCCTTTTCTACCGACTCCTTGTGAGCTGATAAACTCTCTTGGGCTCAGCATTGTCCCCTGTGTAGGCACAGTTAGTTTAGACTAGGGACTAGTGACCCGAGTTTTAGAGCTGATGCACATCTGCTGCTACCTTTGACGTGAGTAGGGTTTAGATATGTGGATGGTTATTCGACATCTCTGAAAATGAAGCCAATTATATGAGTTCTTAAATTCCTAGGCTTGTGTGCCTGAAGGAAATGATACACATTTGAAAATGTTGACTTTAAAAGATACTTTGGTTTCCAGTCTTGTAAGTAGACAAAATAGATTTCACACCATGTGGGGTACCTGGGAAGTTAATTAAGGTGAATTAAGTGTTCTAAAATCTTTGCAGAACAGAAACTGCAATGTGTGTGCAGAATAATAATGTGTATGTTCATCAATGAGAACTAGAGTTTTGGATTCTAGATACAAGAAATGCTTTTGGTAATTTTATCTCACCTTTTTGCCATGGCATCATCCTGCCTGGTCATGGTTAGTGTTAGTTTAGCCTTTCTTGACCAGGACTCACTACTGCTAATTGAACACAAGATGATTATAATAGCCTTGCTAGGACACTATGAACTACAGCACGTAACTGAATAGTATATTACCCTGTGAAATAAGGACTGTGAGAAGAGTGTTTCAGATACAATGCAGAGCATTTCATGTGGTGATCTCAAGTTATCCAAATAGCAAACATGGAATAATGCAAGAGAGGGAGAAACTTTAACTTGCTAGGGTATTATATGTGTTTCACTGAATTCTGTTTTCCAGGGAGGTGGTGAAATCACCATCCCTGGAGGTGTTTAAAAAAGATGTGGCACTTCAGGGTGTGGTTTAGTGTTCTTGATAATATTTAATAGATGATTGGACTTGATGATCTTGAAGGTCATTTCCAACCTTAATGATTCTATGATCTTATGATTTTATTAATGTTTGGAAAAGTCTTCTGCATATAAGCAGTGATCATTTCCGCATCTTTCGTATTTCAGAACGTATTTTAAGATGTCGATAGTACTGCTCACTGCAATATGAAACATAAATATGATGTAATACAGATTTTTTTTTTTCAAAACCTCAAATGTAGCAATTCACACCAAAACTGAAAAAAAGCAGAACTGGCTACAAGAAAACACATCAGTTTAAAATGTGCATGGTTTTAATCCCTGTTTTACCTTTAATTGCTTCACTGTAAGACCTCTCAGTACAGATGACTTAGATACTTTGAGTAAAAGAACCCATCTCTTTGCCATGTGAGAGTTCCCTGTGCTTTGGGTAGAGACTGTGCTGGGTATTAAGTTCTTACTGAACTTTTCTTAAGGACTTCTGTTCATGCTACTTCTTATTTTAAACATGTAAAAACACTAAATATTTTTTAACTGTTCCCATATAGCAATGCTGCTCCTTCTCAAGAAACAGTAGCTTCTCAGCTTATTTAGCTGAAAAAGTAATGTTAAGGATAGTTGCAGCTGCCAAAGTCTGGCAACTCGGAGTTATATCTGACATTTCATTCTTCACCTTAACTATTCAGTCTTGCCCATTCATTGGTTTTTCACAGTGCTTTGGAGTTAGAAGGGAGTTTTACAGATGAAAGATGAAAATCAAAATAAACTCCTTTATCAAGTAAACCTTGCAAGGGCATTCTGAATTTTACAATACACAGGGAGTTGATTGTGATATAACATACAACACAAGAGGGTTGGAATAAACAATTTATTCTCTATCGTTAAGGATGGCCATGCATAACTGACTTATGGCTTTGGTTTGCTCTGCCACTTGTTACGTGTGCAGTCATCCCTAACTTGTACCAAAAGTAGTTTATCATGCTCCTGTGTTGCATAGTTTTTATCAAATATTCTCTCATTAAAAACTTTACTGGGGAGATTGAACACTTCAAGAGGCTGGCAATGCTTAGGAAAGCTTTCCCCAGAACGTGGTCTCACCGAGTGTAGTCTGTGCCAATGGTGATGGTGAGATGGGTCCTGATACCCTACCCAGAGACAGTCTGGTGTGCAGGTAACAGTACACAGCAGGTTCAGTGCAGAGGTCAAAGGCCGGCTTGTCAGAAAGACTGAAAGGCCACAGGGGTTCTCCCCAAGTCAGGAGCAAAGCAGTGGGGGTAGGACAGTGTGGGACAGTGTCACTGCCCCCATGGTGTAGCTTCTGCTCCTGCAATGGGGGTTCCTTTCCTCCACTGTCAATTCAGGACCTTTCCTGAACCCTAAATCCCTTTGAAAATAAACAAGGCCATCTGCCAGATCATTCCCTGGCCACGCTGTGATAGATGTAGCTGCAGTCTGGAGTTGTCTTTTGGATAGCCATTTGAAAGGTTTTATTCCTAGGCATCATGTGGATCAAGCCTTTATCTACGTGCTCCCTTCCTGAAGGACGTTCCTTTTGGGTAGTGTCTCTACAGCACAACCTGCTTCTTTTTGCCCGGTCTTCTCAAGAGAGGATGCAATCCTGATACAAATGTAAACTGGTGGGTTCCCAGCACTCATTCTAGGTAGCATTAGGAGCTAAGCCCCTGATGTGCCTTGGTGGTAAAGCACCCACTGCCAGAGCACGCTGCTGAGATTGGAGCTCCTGGGTGGTGGGTGGGTGGTATGACCCGGATGCATGCAGCTGTAGTGGTTGGCTTTGGTTCGTGGCACTCTGTACCTCTCTTGCCCACGGGTGTTGGCTGTGAACTGACACACAGATTGCTGCAGTGATGCAGTTGTGCTTGGAAAATGGTGTTTGGCAAGGGTGCTTTCCATCGAACGCGTGGTCCCCCTGCAGATTTGTTCCACTGGAGCATGTCTTCTGGGCTACGTCACCTTCCTACTTAACATTTTGAGCGTAGACCTCTGTTTCAGTGTTCCCACACACCCAAGCTTAGTGTAACTGATGAAAGTTCAATTATATGTGAAGCGACTCTTAAAGCATCAGGGCTCATCTGGGGGTCTGGGCCTCCCCTCCCCTTTTCACTTCCAATTGTGCTAAATCCCTTAATGTTGCACAGAAATCGTACATTCATCAGGTGGAGCCTTGGAGGCCAGGGTGCAGATAACCGCTTTTACTGCATATGAGACATTGCAGTCCTGTTCTTAAGAACTGCCAGGCAGATTGGGAATCACGGTCACGGTTAATAGCAGCGAATTGCCAGCTCTTGATGGGTGGGTAGTCACTCCTTTCAGTGGTTGCCCCCTGGGGGAGAAGGTAGAAAAACAGAGGGAGGGAATTAGAGTGACTTTGCACAGTTGAGCAGGTTCATGCCGCTGGATCAGTGGCAAGCATTGGCAGGGCTCCACTCTGGGGAGGCTCACAACAACATCACAGTCTCATTTTTACCAATTGGTGTTGCTATAGCCAGTGGTGCACAGGGGGAGAGCAAAGAGAAGGGGGGGAAGCCGGGGGGGAGAGGGAAAGCAAGAGTCTGGACTAAATTAAACAAACAAAAGTGCTTGTAAGTACCATTTAACCCATAACCATTAGCCTGGTGCTGCTAATTGTACTAAACTATATATCTGAAGTTCAGTGTGTGATTAAAGAGTTGGCTCACAAACTCTCTGCATAACCTTAATTTTTTCAAGGTTCTTTGAGTGTAGAATGGCTTATAATAATGATTTTGACTAATACGATTTTTGACATGCAACTTTAATGCTTAACCTTAGTACAACTCCAGAGCATTTCATGTGTATTCAGCTGTAAAGAGTGATGATTTAAAGGGATAATATAAGAAAAAGGTCGTTCTAGAATGAACCTCTAACAAATTGCATAAAGGAAGCTTATTATTCCATGAGTAGAGAGATATGCAGCTTTTCTGATCATTTTTCTGCTTGGTTCAAAAAATTGTTGAGACATGATTGGGGAAAGAAACACAAAAAATGAAATAGAAAACTGCAAGCAGTGAACATTCTTTTGATGGTTATGATTTTGTTGCCACTAAAAATACTCCTCGGTAATGTGGTTGTTCATCTTTCCTCTTGTTTTGGGTGAAGAATTCGTTCCAATAAGAAAATGCTGTTATTGGTTGGAGGATTGCCTCCCGGACCTGACCGGCTACCCAGCAATTTGGTTCAGTATTATGATGATGAAAAGAAGACGTGGAAAATACTGACAAGTAAGTGGTTTATTTTTGTACAGTTGTCTTGATGAATTTAAAAACATGCTTAATCAAATTAGACACTTTATTGATTTGTTTCTCTTCAGAGATTTGTTTATGTATCACAAGGGGCTTCACAATGGAGCAATAAATTGAGATTGCAGAAGATGCTAATTTTATAATAGGATAGGCCTAAATTAACATTGGCTTAAAATCATTCCAGTAAGTTTTTTAAGTAAACTTGTAAGTCTTTCATACTGCAACGTGAATACATGCATATTTATGTAGGTTTGCATAAAATCTGGTTTAGCTAAAAAAACAAAGGCAGTGTTCGAGACTGTTTTCTCCGAGTCAGATCCTGGTAAGCCATAGTACTAGAGCACACCTTTCATTCTCTTTTGCATTTTCATTTCCTTGTCCCAGCTTTATCTGTCGTCCACAGTCATTAAAGAAAGGTTTCCTCTGTACTGCTCTGCGTCCGTTGCTGGCAGAAGCACTGGTGGACTCTATCAGCTACAATAAACAGTGCACAGAGACTCCTATCACAAAATTCTTTCCCACCTTCTTTTAAAGGTTGATTGTGTTTTAGAGTAAGTATTTTGCCTCGAGCATCGAGATTTGGAACTTATTGTTATGTTGGTTGCGATTCCCAGTCTGACTTGGTCATGGAATCAAATCATAGCTTCTTGAGTGCAGCAGGCTGTGTGTGCATTAGTCCCCTTGTGGCTAAACTGGCTGCATTGGTCAATAAAACTAAATTTTAACTGTCAAAATTGCCCAAAGCAGTATAGATAAAATAATAAATGAGCAATTTTGATCCATAAATCAAAGCCATACTTCTAAAACTGGACAGCTGGTAAAACCTGGATTTCCTAATAGACCTGCGCTTTTTTTCTCCCCCAGTAAAATACATTTTAAAGAATTCTGTTCTTCATCCCTTATCCAAAGTCCTTTAATGGGATTCATTCACATTAGCATTATATGCATAGTGTTAGGGTGAAAAAGAAATAAAAAGGCTGCCATGATGTGGGACTTGAAATGATACCTTTGCAAATTGCTTTGTTCCATTAAAAATGTAGAAGCCTCTAACAACATAAAGACCGCTTAGGTGTAGATGCCCTGGACTAACAGTCGAGGGTATTGTGTAAGAATGGCAATTTCAAAAGGTCGTATGAACTGTACATTAGAAAAGCTTGCAGCATGTGTACTAGGGAACATACTACGCTTCACATTCTTCAGACTAATGAGGTATGGTAGTCACCTCTGCACTCTACTTTAAGAAAATACTTGGCTTGGTAAGTCAGTGAAAATCAATGATATTACGTAAGGCAAAATGTTCAGGGTTTTTTTAATTTGTTGTATCTAATCCAGTGGCTCGCCAGGAGAGGCAGGAGAAATGGATCTCTTGCTTCAAGATCTGAACTCTCTGCTGAATTGAAGTAAAAAAAAAATCCACTTTATCCCAAATCTTACCTATTTGTAGTACGTCGGATTTTGTTGGAATGAAATTCATGCAGTTCTTGGTAAATTGCATTGTGATGCTGTCTCCAGCACTGCAGGAGTCTGGACCCAGAGGCAGGATACCTAAATGCTCTGGTCAAAAGTCCATCACTAGTGTTTGAATAACACCACTATCTATGGTGGTGTTGAGAGATGTTTCTGAGTAGTTTTATGTAATTTTATCAAAAGACAATAGTCTTTTTGGTGTTACTTCTAACAAATAGTAAACAAAATTTCTCTTTCCATTCTGGTTAATGCATGTAACCTTCTGTGCTGTGGTTGGAAGATAGTGCATCTGTTACAGTCCCAGGTAGCTAGTGTTCAAGCACGTGGTGCTCAGGATCTCTCTTAGTGTTGTCTGAGACAATGGCTGTCAAATACAGAGTCCTCTCGTGACATGAGTAATCCTGTTCTTACAAAACCTGCTAGAAAAGGATGCACTTTTGGCCTGGACAACTGTTTGAGGAACACAGAAGACAGTGCTTGTCTTTTCACACTGAAAAAGGCTGAATGTTAACAAGCATGACTTTATGGCAGTTATTATTACTACTCAGCAAATAGTAGCAATAATTATTGAGAAAAAAAAAAAGCAATGAAAGATTTGAAATAAAGAGTTTCAAGCATCCTCTGCTTTATTTTATAACTTAATATAAGAGAGGATGGGAAGTGGAGATAGGTTGAATCCTGTTCTTTCCAGAAAACATTGAAGGGCTCTACAGTGTAGGAGTGCAGGGACTTGAAGAACTCTGACTGAGCAGTTTTAGGGAAGACCACAAAATAATCAGCGTGGTGATAGTTCAGTGCAGTCATTGTGTTGTATCAACGTACTATGACAGTTACGGTGTGTGGGAATTTAAGGATATTGTTCTGTCTTTATTTTTCATCTACCTTTTGCAGTTCATAAGGAAGTACATTTATTTCCTTCCTTTACTCTTCTCCCTCTCTCCCAGTCCACATTTTTGGAAAATAATTGGTCTGTGTATTCTTATCAGAGATGTACAGCCAGCAGAGAAGGAGCAAGATTTTTTCTGTTCCTTTTTCACTTGTTTAGATGGTGCTGTCAGTCCTGAGATTGCAGTTGCCTCCCAACTCAGCAGTGCGAATGCCGAGTTTCTTCCCTAGTGAACAGGGACAGAGCAAAAGCCATGCCCTGCTCATGAGGTTCTGCCATGGGAAGGAACTCAGTCCTTGTAGGATGGTATTTGAGGGTGTTCTATCTTCCTGTTGCTTTAGGTGTATTCGATTTCCTCCTGTACTAGGAAGCATCTACGGAGTCTTTTCTTTAACCTTCTGTGCTCCAGTAGACTCCCACACACGCCAACAAAAAGCCAGGGTTTGCACTTAGAGGATTACTGATCCAGTGTGAATGTGCACAGAAATGTCCCTTTCCCTCCTCCAAATCCATCTGCATCGCTCATTTTCTGCTCTCTGTGTCAGTGGCATTTGGGGGTAGGGAAGGTGAGAAAAAAAGCTTGCAAGCACTTAGTTCTGGGTGTAAGGCAGGGCCACTGAGAAGGAGCTGGGGAAGAGGAGACCAAACCTTCTGTTGTCACCCTCCCCTGAGAGGAACCCAGAAGTTACCCAGCCGGGCCTGCAAACCCGTTTTGAGAGGGAGCTACTTGCTGTTGCCTTTTTCTTTCTCAGCATGAAGAGTGGCTCTTGCAGCTGCTCTGTGTCCTGCTTTGTGTGGTGCAGATGGAACAGGAGAAGATGAACCACCAGAAGGTACTGACTCCATGTAAGCCGTGGTGGTGCAGTTGGAGCTGTGCTGGGGCAGCACAAGCCATTGAATATGGCAGCTCAGCAGAGTAGCAATCTCATTTTGTTCCCGTGACGAGGCTAGATCTGTTGGCAGGGAATACTGGCCACCTCTTTCTGCCTGGCTACCCAAAGTACCAAATGCATCAGTACTAGTGGGAGTAATTCTAAAGGTATCAGGAAAACAGCCTGCCTTGTTTGTAGATCAGAAGAGGAGGGGAAGCATGCACCCATATCCAGTTTTTAATGTCATCATCTAGAGGCAAGAATGCTGTGGCTCAAGGCATCGGTAGATTTTTCACAGGCTGGTATTACTGTGTATTTTTCCTGCCTGATATTTCTCAGGGAGTTATTTTTTTCTATGTTGACAACAGAGAACGGAGACAGAGAAATTAAGTGACATTTTACAAACATTTCCTACCACCTGATTTTTCTTAATGCGAGCACAGCCCTAATCTGAGATTCATAATGTAGACATGGCTGTTTGAAACACTACTCACTGCACAGTCGTGTCTGAGTAAAGTAGAGGCTTTTACAGACTGTAGGGCAAAGTACAGGCAGCAGATCCTCACGGTGTAGTCTCTTTCCAGGCTTGCCTACATGGGCACAGACACCAGTTCACTTTTTAACAGGGTACTGCCTATGTCACGTGGCAGCAACGGGCTACTGCTGCCCAGTGACACAAACAGGGTGGCTGATGGGTGTTTGACAGCTCTTAGTAACAGCAAAAGTTCTGCTCTATGAATGGAGTTTCATTACCCCATGATATTTTGCAGTCTTCATAACTCTGAACTGGATGTGGGGCAGTGGGTGGGGGGCTCTCTGTGTCACCACCTCATGCCTCACTGCTCAGAACCAGCCACTGCTGCTTTGGTTTTAATTACCAGCTATGGTCCTGCCAGGAGTCCTTGTTTAATCCTGGAACTCATTTGGTTGTTTGTTTTAACTGCAACGTTTAAGATTAATTAAACTTTAAGGAAGTGAAACAGTGTTTTGCTTGTTAGAATTATTCCATAATAATTGCAAGTTTCAAAATCCAGAGCCTATAAAGATTTTTTGTGTTCAGAATTGCATAGCTCTCCCAAAAACCCTACTGCTAAGGCAATGATGTATTACTTTCACTTTCATTATATGTTTTTAATCAGAGCGTGACTTCACACTAGACAAAGCGATGCTTTATGCATGGTCTCCCTTGTTTTTAGCTAAAATCTTTTGACATGATTAATTTTACTTTAATGCTTTTGTCTTGTTGTAATGGTAAGGATGATGGGTATAAACCAGGGCAAAAAATACATGCTTTTCTGTCATAATGCCTCTAAGCATTTAAAAAATATATTAAATGAAAGAAAAAATATCACAAGAGACTGATCCAACTGGAATTAAATTTCTTGCTACGTGAACAGAGAGTGCAAGAAATAAATAAAAATGATGCAGTCATTGTTTTAGTTTTTTATATTTTGTATTTTTTCCATAGCAATGTATCCATCTGTCTGATTAGAAGCGATGAGTAGGAGAGAAATTTTGTCTTACAGATTTCTAGGTATACAGTGAATCCTCCTTACAGTGTAAAATTCCTTCTTCTCTAAAGCACAAAAGGGTAAAATATTGGAAATGTTACTGAACTCTTGCATGGCACATTCCATCCATGTGAAGCTGCAGCTGCAGCAGATCTTTTCTCTCATATGGGTACTCTGGTTTTTAGTAGGATGCCAATTGTAACCTCCCTCGTTAACCACATCATCTGCATAAATCACAGAGAGGATTCAGCGAGCATCACAAATGCATGTATGGGCAGTAATGCATTGGTGCTTAGGCATTGCACTAGGTTTGGATTTTAATCCAATGTAAAAGCCAATGTCATTGTCCAGTTAGTACAACACAGGTGATATGTTTGGATAGAAAAGACAGGGAAATGTCCAGAAGGTCACTAGACTGAAGAGCTTAGTCAGGGCAACCAGCACCCCATTTCTGGTTACTTCTTTTCCTAGTTATCCCTTATTTTAGTTATCTTGACCTTCCCTTTGCTAAGTATATTTACGTCTGATGCATTTGGTCTCTGTGGAAGGACAAACAATGAATCGGGCACATCGATTTCCTTCTCCGTCACTCTCCTTCATGCCAGCAGCAATCACGCAGTATCAAGCAGTTGTCACTTATTTGTCTTCCTCTGACTCACTGATCGTAACAGGCAGCCAGTAACCTTTTCATCCTCGATGCTCTGCTAAAGGCAGCCTGCCTTCTTCCTGCCCCAGGCTGGCTGTGCTTTCATTTTCACATGAGGTAATCTCCACTGCAGGTAGTCTGGTCTTTTTATTTCTGTAATTCTGACTTTTTAAATTTCCCTTGAATATGGTCTGTGGCAGGATGGCCTCATGTACAGCAGTCTTCTGTCTTTAGTAACAACTCTTTGAATGTCAGCCTGCATTTAGGGATACTGGTGATTCTAGAAACCCTTTCAGCATCATTATTTATGCGTTATACCCGCAGGGGAGTCAGGTAAAAGGAAGGTAGAGTGGTTTGCTTCATGTCATAGCCAGCATTGGAGTACCTGGGTCAGTCCACTCCCCAGCTTACATCACTTCTGCTGCGATGGGTTGCATTTCTTTCTCTCCTGTTTTCTTTGGCAGTTCTGTGATGCTCAGTTGTGTCATCCTTTCCCGTACAGAATGATACTTTGTCCTTCCTGGGCAAATGAATAACGAAAGTCCTGTTCCTCTCTCCTTCTGAAATGGCTTTTGAGCCACTAAGAATTTATCGGCCATTCATGTGTTGGAGCACTTCATCCAGTTTTCTTTTCCAAGTTGGTTACTTACAAGACAGACTGTATGATTTATATGCCCACATCAGAGGTTCTTGGGAGAGATTTTCAGAGGCATAAATGTCAGTTTAGGTACCACTACATGCCTCGCACGTATTGTGCCTTTGGAAATGTTACATCTTTTAAGTAAACAAATTCATCCACTGTAGAATGTTTACTTTCTAATAGAATGATAGCGTGTTAGAAGCAAAGATTTCCTCCTTCAATTTAACCCAAATCAACTAATACTTAATCAAGTAGCATTTGCAAAAAGCGAGTCAGGTGAGGTAGACAGGTTAAATCTCTTTGACATAAGTCAGTTATCATTTCTTCTCACTTTTTTCCTCACTTGCGAGAACAGTGTACACTTATGTTAATCAAAAATGTGTGTTGATGAACACTTCCTGGCAGCCCTGATAAATTTCATCTCTCTTACTCCATTTATCCAGCAGTCAGGGATGCTGCAGCTGCTGCCTCAGTGCTGTGTCGAGGATGGTTTCAGCACTGCATTGAAAAGCTTGAGCACGCATAGGCAGATTGCTAAGGCAGAACTCCTGATAGCATCTGCTGGACAGATTTAATAAATGTGGTAGGTGTGTGTAGAAGTTGTACAGGTACCTGTACACATATGCATCCTTCTTCTTAAACACGCTGATTATGTTACAAGCTGATTTTAAACATAAATTCAGTGCTCCAGTCCAGTGGTATTTTCCATTCTTATGTTTAGCTCCTTTTAAAAGGCTCAAAACCAGTCACAAAAGAAGAGTTTCATACACAAGCAGCTGACTGATCAGTACAACTATCCAACTTTAAGGCTGGATTTAGGAGATTTATTCAGTGTGGTCAGACACTGCCAATAAGCCACATACACTACGCATACAGAGAGGTGAGAATATAGAAATGAGAAACAGAAATAGAGCAAAGAGTGGGTTTTTTTTTTACATGTGACATCCTAGAGGTTAGCCACAACTCCATGCAAGTGCCATTAATGGTGTGTGCCTGTGTATCTGTTAGAATGAGTGAAAGCATAGCATGTTCTCAGAACCAACGCTGTATTTCTGCCTTAAATATTGTTTTCTTCTGTGCTATCACTTGAGATAACTTTCAAGACATGTCAGCTCTCTTTCTGTCCATTTTTCTTTTTAATTACAGTGCTCTTAGCTTCTGCTTTTACACAGGCATCACTTGACTGTCTGTATGTTTTGTGATAACCTCTGTACTCTCTGCCTGGCTTGACCAAGCAACCTGCTCTCTTCACCTCAGAGAATGAAGGGCTAGTGTAAGTAAATTCTTCACTTTTTTAACCTCAACTGAAATTATTTTCTGCTTATTTATAAAGCAGATTGTTCTGCATATTCCACTCATATTTGGAAGTCTTAAGTATTGTAGATTACAGAATCACAGAGTGTTAGGGGTTGAAAGGGACCTTGGAGATCTTCTAGTTCAACCCCCCTGCCAGGGCAGGATCATATAATCTACCCTACAACCCAATCTACCTTCCAACCTAATCTACCCTAACACAGGTCACTCAGGAACACATCCAGGCGAGTTTTGAAAATCTCCAGAGAAGGAGACTCCACAACCTCTCTGGGCAGCCTGTTCCAGTGCTCTGTGACCCTTACTGTAAAGAAGTTCCCCCTCATGTTAAGGTGGAACCTCCTGTGCTCCCGCTTATATCCATTCCCCCTAGTCCTATCGCAAGGCAGGAGTGAGAAGAGGCTGTCCCTTTCCTCTTGACACTTAGCCCTCATATATTTATAAACATTTATCAAATCCCCTCTCAGTCTTCTCTTTTCCAGCCTAAAGAGCCCCAGGTGTCTCAGCCTCTCCTCATAAGGCATGTGCTCCAGTCCCTTCATCATCCTTGTAGCCCTCCGTTGGACTCTCTCAAGCAGATCCCTGTCTCTCTTGAACTGGGGAGCCCAGAACTGGACACAGTATTCCAGGTGAGGTCTCAGCAGTGCAGAGTAGAGGGGGAGGAGAACCTCCCTCGATCTGCTGGACAGGCTCCTCTTGATACACCCCAGGATACCACTGGCCTTCCTGGCCACAAGGGCACATTGCTGCTCCATGGAGAACTTGTTGTCCACCAGGACTCCCAAGTCTTTCTCCACAAGACTGCTCTCCAGTAGATCACCTCCCAGTCTGTACTGGTGTAATTTATTACTCTTACCTAGATGCAGGACTCTACGTTTATCCTTGTTAAACCTCATTTGGTTCTGGAGATTCTGGGGAGCTTTCTCTTCCTTTACTCCCAGTCCCCTTATACCTTGCAGTGCTGTGTCTTTGAAACAGCTGGTCTTAGCACTGCATTCACTCTGTGCTAAAGCCCTCAGCAGTCAGGTCTTTCAGCTTCTCTTGGTTACTTTCTGTCCTTTGTGATGGATTTGTGAACACCCACCTCTCTGGAAACCAGACTGTTCATTTTCTTCCACGTGTACAAAGATGCCTGAATCTACTCACCTTCATCCTCAGAAAGTCCCCCGACAAACAGTTACTCTCGGGTAGAGTCCAGAAGCGTTACCCGAATGTCCTGTTCCCTTCTTCTGCTCAACCAGAACCATTTGTGGTTGGAAACCTGAGCAAGACAAGAGAATGATGCACAGCCCCATGCCAGGACGTTTTTAGGCAGGGGACCGAGACAGTCCGGAGCTGAGCCGTGGCTGCCCCCGAGTGAGGTGACAGGTTTAAGCCAGGTGAGTTAGCAGATGATCTGTGCCATTTCCACAGCAGATGCTGATGTCAGGCTTCTGCGGAGACGTCTTACAAAGAAAGCTGCTGGTTCTTGGAAACGCTGCTCTCTGCTATATCCTTGCAAGCGCATCAGAACCTTTGACTCAAAACCTTCCTCCTGGATCACAGAACTTAACTTCTTCTACCTCATCTTTCAGTTTGAGTTACACACTTTTACAGATGGCTTGAGGATGACTGTTCCATTTTGCAGCAACCTCTACAGCTTTGTTCCAAGGCAAAATGAAAACAAATTCCTTCAAATGCTTTTGCAAAACTCATGTTACATGAGAATGTTCCTTCTGAACAGCTTTTGTGGGGTGGGGAAGAGGCAGGCAGTTGAGATCTGAGTCCCTGCTTTGCTCATCAGAGTACAGTCTCTCGTGTGTGTCACACTGGACATTTCACAGCATTTCAACTGCAAACCAGAAACTGCGTAGCTACAAATAACAAGTTGCCATGACTTCAGCGGTAAACCCAGGTGAGCAGCAGAGCACAGGTACTTGGGCTTAACACAGCCCTAAAGGATCTGCAACATTTTGAGTCATCTCAGCCTATGGGCATTGTGTGTCTGCTATGAACACACATATCCTGGTGCAGCAGGGAACCGGGAGCTGCATTGTTCTGTCTTCTGTCCAAAGCGAGTGTCTCACCTGGCTGGATAGAGATCTCAGTAAAGTCACATCATTTCTAGTGAGAGGAAATATTGTCAAAAATGTTCTCAACAGATCTGTTTGTGTAGCTCCCTTAATGGTATTTGGCTGCTGTCTAAGAAAAAACCCCACCATCTGGAATAAATTCCATGCAAAATTGTGTGGCATAGTGTGAATTGAATGCTTGCTGCAAACATAGTTTTCTGTTTCTTAGATTTCAGATAAAATTTATGTGTTTATTCTTACCTAGTTGCTCTGGGATTTATGTAGCAGTAATGGGAGGTAGGCATATACGGGGATGAAAATGAACTCTGCTGTGTTTCTGGTTGCTTACTTAGAAGGCTTTCCCTTTTTCCAGTATCTAACCTGACCTTTTATTTATATACACACAGTTTGTGAATGGGATGGCAAAGCACCCTGAGCTGGGCAAAACACAATCATAACAAATTCTCATAGATATCCTCAGACTTTCTTGAGAAATTGATGCATGGTTTATACATTTTCTTCTCTCAAATGTTTCTAAAACAAAAGGCAGTTTCCTTCCACATAGTGTTTTGCACATAATTATTTGCAATACAGATTTCAAAAGCCTGCCTTAACTTTCTCAGTTTTTTAAGTGCTATTAATGGCAAGAGGTGCACATTTTGCATCCTCAACTCGATTTTGCTGTTGTATGTCCTAATTATGTTGTGGTGGCTCATTGTTTGTAGGAAGCAATTCTTTTTTTCAGTTTTCCTCCATTTTCTCACAGCTTGATTCTCCCCATCCCTTCCCTGCTCCCTACCTGCCCCCCTATTCCTGTACCTTCCCTCTGTTTAAAACAGAAATAAAATTTATTACAGATTCTAGAGGTTTTTTTTCTGAGCTTTCTGTCTCATACCAGGTGTTGTATGAGCTACTGCTTTCATTTAACTGAATGCTGGAATAAGTATCTGCAGGAACAGACCAATACGTCTTTATGGGATGTCTTTTGGTATGTTGTTTTGTCATATTTATATATTGTGATTCTACTCCCAAATGGGGATTGTGCTACTATAGGGTACACAACTGCAGAATGACTGTTCCCACCGAGAAAAAAAGTGTTAACAAATTGAATAGTAATGAATTAACCTGCAGAAAAAGCATTTTGCCCTAGTACACAGAAACCCTGCATAACTAGAGCATATAATTTTAAATGAAGCAGGCTCTAGGAATGCCTCAATGAGTGTGATGTCGACAGTAGCTCATAATTCATGGATATGAATTATAGCTGAATATCAGGAAAAAACTTCCTGACATTGAGATCTATTAGGTTGTGGAATAATCTCCCATGGGAAATGGTGGAAATCCCATTGCTTAAGATGAGACTGAGCACTAGTAAAGGTACAAATCCTGGCCCGGCCTCAATCTTTTAGGGCAACTGAATTAATTGCTTTAACGTATGCCTTCCCATCAATCTAGGCCAGTGATGTCCTCTAGTATTTGTAGGGCAGGAGCAACAAAGGCAGCTGTAGTATGAGCTGCCTTACCTTGCCCCATGGCTGTGCCTCCTCTGCTTGTGAACGGGTCACCCCCAGGGATAAAAAAAATGGGTGACTTTGAGTGCCCCAAGAGCTGCCCTGGAGAACGTCTGTCCTGGCTTTGGGGGGGTCTTGGCCTGGGATCTGGGTCACCCTGCTCAGCTTGCAGCTCTGCTGCTATGGGCTCACACCCTCCCTTCCTCCCTTCCTCCCTTCCCTACCTGGCACAGGATACCTCTGGTCATCCACCTGCATCTTCTTCAGCACTGCCCCAAGATTCTTGTGAGGTCCCTTAAGTTCCTGCAGGTGGGGGGTGGTAGGTGATCTCCCAGCACGGCATCTTTCGAACAGGACACGGAGGCAGGGAGTTGAATGCAGTAAGTCATGGCACAGGGGGGGTGGAGGGTGCAGGACTGAAGGTGTCGGGGGGGTCAGGTGAGTGCACAGGCCCAGGGTGGGGTGGTCTTGTCTGTAGCACCTCTGGGGAGCAGTGTGTGAAATAAGCTGGGCTGTAGTTCTGGTGTGGAGGGGATGCCTGGTTTCCAGCTGCAGTGCCCTGAGCCAACCTGCGTCTGTGTGAGCGGTGTGGGGGGGCTGAGCAGTGGGAGTGAGCCCAGCACCCAGCCTTTTGCCATCAGAAACCCCCACTCATGCTTCTTGGGAGCTGATGAGAGGGACAACGAAAGGGAACTGGGATCTTTTCCCCCATGTGAACATCTGTGAACCTGGGTAAATCTGCCCGGATGCGAACTGAGCTCAGCAAACACCCAGAGCTTCCAGTGCCTGATGTGAACCTGTCGTTTTCAGTTACAGATTATCTGTGACTGAATCATTTTAAAATTTCCCATTTTGTTACACACAGGTAATGTATTTAATGCACATGGTTTAGCTTTAATTTAGGGGGAAAAAAGTCTTCAACTCTGAAATGGCTACAGCTGCAACTATTAAATGATGCTTGTGTCCTTGTGAGTAAAAAACTAGATCAGTGCAAGTGAGGTGACAATTCTCTAGGGATGGCAAGAACCAGCACCTAATGTATAGAGGTAGGCCAGTGGTTTGGGTTCTGATTATTTTACTTTGTTTTAAAAAAAAAAAAGAGAAATAAAAAGCTTTGACTCCAAAACTTGAAACTAGGAGATGATAAACACTCCTCCCTGGGTTAAGCAGGAAAGAAAAGACTGGGATGCACTTGCATCACTTTCAGATGGGGAGGCTTGGCAAATTATGTTATTAGAAATCACTGAAATAGATTTCAATAGAATTACCATGGTAAGGGATGCGAGAGCCATGTTTCTGCTCTTCCTTTCCCTCCCCTCCAGTTCTTCATGCAGAAGAACAGAGCGTGTGGCTCCAATCTGTACTCACCAGCAGCTTTTGGTTTGCTGGTCAAGAACAGCTGCTGTATGTGAACAGCCTTAACAAACATATATACCATATGTCAAAGATACTTTTGTGATTGAAGCGACATGAAAGGAATGTCAAAGAGCTGCCAGATGAGAAAGAACGAACCAGATACTATTTTTTTTGTGATGAATCCTTGAAGACTAACAAAAAAGTAGTCCAATTAAAGGTCATAGAGCAGTCTTCTGCCCTCATGCATGTGAAAGGCATTGTGCAGTCATAACCAAAGCAGAATTTGACTCCCAAATTAACTCATTTGCTGGATGCAAAGCTGAAAGAAAATCCTTATGACCAGCTTCTAAGTGTATATAATGACAAATTACAGCAGCAGAAAAATGTATTCATATCATATCTCTAATTCAGCCGAGTATTAATCACACTGATGTTCAGCAGTGTGTTTAAATACATGCTTAAGTACTTTACTAAGCACTGCCTGTAAACAACTCTATATGACTGTGCATTAGCATAGTATGGAGTTTATCTATATACTCTCTCCAGCGTACTACAATTATTTTAAGCCCTGTGGCAGGCAGTAGCACAGAACTGGATGATCTTAGGTGTCCAAGTCCCAGCCTTCTGGCTGATCCCTGTGCAGTCCCTGTCTTCCAGCTGCATTGCCACTAATGTCTGCAGAAGTTAACTTAAACATTGATTTATTCAGCAGAATCACAACTGTTGGAATCAACTGGGTATTTCCTGTCTCACATTAACTTCAGACCCAGGAAAGACAATTACATCTGGGGCAGAGGTGTCCCGTGTAAGGGCTTACACAGTGCTAAAGCCTCCAATTTAAGTCTTGTTAATGTGCAGGGAGTTTGGGAGCTTTCTGCAACGGGACACATTTCACCCAGCAAGGCTGGAGCCACTGTCCTCCTGTCAGCTGGGGTGGTGTCTCCAGCGCAGCTCCAAGAAATGATCAATTCAGCGCTCGGAAGTTTGAGGTTTTTTTCTTAACTGCAAAGATTTACAACAGCAATAAAGCACTGACATAGCATCCCTTTTCCTGAAGCCATAATTTGACTTCTCTCTAGCTGCTTGGCTTTAACAGCCTGGCCTCCTCTCAGAGAGGCAGGGATGCTCTGGTAAAACTGTGCTGGCACCCACCTGAAGAAGTTGCAGTCACTTGAGGGCTTTCACTTGAAACTTTCAATACTGGAAAATAATCTGTTGTCCTCAGAGAAAAGAAACAATTCCTTGAGAAAAAGTCCTCTGGCTTTCCATGGCACAAAGCAGAAATGAATATAGATCTTCAAGTAACAGAAGAATTAGTTTAAATAATGCTAAACTCGCTGTTTCAGGGAAAAAAAATGTTTTTATACAGAAAACTTCTATTGATCTATCACCTTATATTGATTTTCATAAAAAAATTCTACCAGGCCTGACCATTTAACTGTACAGTACCACAGTTCTTTACCTCTGCTTCTGGAGTCACCAATTACCTTTTTGCAGTATGTAGACAGTGTTTCAGTGTCCCCTGATGCTCAGTGGCTTTGCGGGATGCTGGAGCTGCCCATGGGTGCATAGCCATGGATGGAAAGCCTCTTCCTCTTCACAGAAGCAAGGCTGTAGAGGTAGCACCGATGTACTAATGACTACTGACTGCACACCAAATCCGGGGGTAAGGAACCCTGTGGAAGGTTCAGGCAGGTGAAGGAATGGCTGGTTTTGGTTGGTTGGGTTTGCTGGGGGTTGCATAGTTGGACAAGGAGGGCAGATGCCAGAGCTGGGATTCCATCCCACAGCTGGAGTTCATCCTGGGTGGCCTCCAGGGGCTGGTGAGAAGTGTCATGCAAGTGTCACAGGAAAAAGTGGCAAGCAAAGGAGAGTCTGGACTATTAGACGTAAGAAAAGTGAACTGTGTCAACCAAATTCATACCACTCCATGCATGGATGAAATCTGGTCCAAATTCTATGTCTGCTCTACTTAAAAATGTTCTGCGACCCACAGAAAAATCTGGAAGGAAGTATTTGATTTACCCCTTGGCTGATCGTTTCTATATGACTTTTTAACATGCTGTTTCCTGCCACGTGTGGTAAACCACCAGTGGTTCCAGAAAGCACCTGCTGAACTAGGGCCCCAGACAAACTGGGACCTTGAGAACAAAGAAGAACCTGAGAGTACAGCAGTTGGAGTTAAGTCAGCACCGTGAAGTGAGTTCAGGTGGTGCTGTACCACCCTGTAACCATGCTGGGACTCCCAGTTCTGCCCTGGGACTGTCCCCTGGGAGCACAGTAATTACACTGCCCTTTTTCACGTGTCAAATTAAGGCCCGAGTACCTAATTCTGATTATTTCAGGGAAGTTGCTGCAGAGTTACGTTAGCAGAGTTGCCAACAGTTTTATCTCTGATCTTGCACATTTAGTTTATTAAGACAAAGCTTTGTAATTCAACTGATTATTTTTTAAATGGGAGGTTTTGATCTTCTGGTTGAAAATTTAAAGTAAATTGAAGGGGCATCAAGCATATGTAGTGTCTTGGATTTAGTGGTCTGCATTGTTACGTTTAGAAATGTTTATCAGCACCTCTGCTGTGGAGTAGGGAGCAAATAACGAAGCCCACAAAATTTGTAATGTGATTTGAAGACGATTTTTGCAAAGAATGCATAGAATCCATGTTTATCACAACAATGACTATGCACCCTACCATTGCAATAGGAATTGAATGTATTTGTAAACCTCTAGGGACATGGGTGTCAGCAAGTGTCCCAAACAGGATTTTGTAATCACTCAGAGGTTCTACATGTGGCAGGATATCAAAAAGTACTTCTTTCTGTCAGAAAACAAAATAAAGCAGAGAACTTAGAACTTGAAAGCCAACATACAGTTGATCATATGGGAGCTGTCTTTGCAGACTCAATGTCTAAAGCTTAGCTTTAAGGACTCAACAGAATTTTAACAAAGGTATTTCTCCAATAAAAGTACCATCATGCCTCTTGGGATGTGTCCAGTCCGTGCAGAATGACACTGGTTTTGTACTGTGTAAGGCAGGTGCACTGGGGTAAGGAGTAGGCTGATGTCGCCAGCTCATTTTGCAGGTAGTTGCTGTTAATATTTGTTTGTTATCTGTGGAATATTTTTGAGTCTAAACGTTTTGCAGGTTTTGTTGTGGTCAGAGGATTGCAACAGATCCAGCTCATCTTCTTTTCTCCAAGGGAGCACCCACTAGTTCAGCCAGAACACCCACTAGTGCTCATGTTCCTAGGTGGTTGCAAATGTAAGGTGAAATGTGTGCTTTAAAACACTCTAATCAGTGCTTTAAGGTAGTTTAAGGTACTGGCTTGTTCTAATGATAAAAGCCTAGAAAAAACTGCTGCAGCCCATCTGGTAAGTGGTGACTTTTGCAAGCACTGTGCTAAACCAAAGCAGTTGCCTCGATCATCGGTTCGTGCTCTGGAGTGTGAATCGAAACTGTCTCAGAGGTAACCTGCCTTGTGTAGAAACACATTTATTTTAGCCAGGTGGGGATCAGCAGTGTCCATGTGAATATGCACTGATCAAACACACTGCAATTTGTACTATATTCCATCTTTATTAATTTACAGGAGGATTGCAAATGCCTCGGACAGGATCAGTCTGTAGTAATGTCCCGTGATGATGCTCTATGCATTTTGCCAGTGGGTTTGCAATGAATTAAAAAAAGAACTCCTGAAGTGCACTTTTAAAATTTTATTTCCCTTGCGTTTGTTTTTCCATCACATTGTTTCCATCTTGTGAAAATCCAAATTCATCAGGAGTGAAGGCTGAGTTGAGTTTTCACCTGCAGGGTATGTGTCAGGACATGCTCTTGAGCAGCACAAAACTGTCTGCCCAGTTTGCAGCGAAGGTGGAATCCCTCCTTATCAAATGCTGCCTTGCCCCGTGGGTGTAATCCTGTGTGGGGCTCTTCCAAGGTGATTTTGGGACAGCAGCAAGGATCTGGGCCTGCACAGTGCCAGCTGTGAGAGGCTGCAGAATGCCAGTTACCCTGGCAGTACTGCTGCCCCGTGTTGGGAGCATCCCCAGCAGCTGCCCTCATCTTCCTCCGCTGAGTGGGAGCAGGGCTTTCTCTACCCATGCCAGACAAGCAAAAGAAAAGACTGACTTCAAAATGATCCTGGCTGTTAACTCTCTTCCTCTTGGCCGTGAAGAGGAGCCTGCAGGAGCTTGCAAGTCTGGGCTGGCTCATGAGAAGGTGCTATACAGGTGATCTAGGATGTCTGTATTTTCGTGAGAGGCTGGAGGAAGCTGGATGTTGGGAAGGAGTGCTTAGTGGTGTTAGTGGGATGGATGATGCCTTGAGAGAGACAGTTCTTCCTGTAGGTAGCTGGGAAAGAGTGAGAGAAGGTGTCCTTTGGCTGCAGAGCGTATGCAGGTAAATACCAGTCCCTTTGCACATTCCCAATGGATGGAGCAGGCACACTTCAGCTTCTCCATGTCTTACCCCAAAAAAAACTGTTCTTTAGGTAGACAAGCTGCAATCCGGCCACTTTATGGAGTCCAATTTGGGACTGACCTTGAGTAAAGCACTCTGTTTCCATTGAAAAGGAGTGGGACTATTTTGGAAAGGAATTCCATCCCCCACCTTTAATTCTGCAGTTGTTCGGGATTTTTTTTTTTTTTATTAGCTTCCTCACATCCACTTTCTCCTTCCTTACCCCTCTAAGGAGCAAGCACACTCTTTGTCAAAAGCGAGCATGTCGCTTTACCCACCTTCCAGATCATCACGGAGCGAGGGAGCGAGATCTGGCGGGGTGCTGGTGGGGCTGGGAGCTGTGCCTGCTGCATGCCACTGGGTGCTGG
>JANVCC010000261.1:5892753-5930864 GCA_025345505.1 Todiramphus chloris collaris
CACTGGGTGCTGGTGGGGCTGGTAGCTGTGCCTGCCGCATGTCACTGGGTGCTGGCAGGGCTGGGTGCTGGCAGGGCTGGTAGCTGTGCCTGCCGCATGTCACTGGCACTGGCGTGCGCAGGAGAGCAGCAGATGCGTGCGGACTGCCAGAGAAATCGCTGACTGAGCCTTGCGTGGTCTGGCTTCGGGGAGCTGAGACAAGCCGAGGCAAAGCAGGTATGACTGATACCCGTGCCAGAGCCTGAGCACCCGCCGTGCCCATTGCAGGCAGCGGGAGCCGGCGGGGCTCAGCATCCGACAGGATGGACGCGCTGAGCGGTCGCTGGGGCTTGCGCACTCCGTTTGATTTCTTCCCTTTCACGCCGAACACGAGGAACAAGCAGAAGCGAACTGCTTGGAGGAAGCTGGCTATGTCTTTTTTTGTGCTGCGTTTCACCTCTTTGTTTTTTGGTTGGCTGGGAAAAGCTGAAGCCAAGAGCTGATGGAAATGCCTCCCGGGGCGGGGGGAGCCCAGCGTTCCGCACCCCATCTAGCGGCAGAGCCTCCGGCTGCCGCAGGCAGGGAGATGCGGCAGGAGGAGGAGGAGGAGGAGGAAGAGCTCCTGCAACTCCGGCCATGGGCTTGGTAGACCTGGGACTCTGCAGCTATAGGATGAGGAAGGCGTTGGCTGCCAGTCGGAGCTGGGGTGCCTTGCACCGCGCGTGAAAAGAGCGTTAGACAGACGGCGATACCAAGCCCTCCAGAATTAGGAAATGTGAGAATTACGCTGCTTCTGCGACCGTAATTCGGCCTGTTTGCATAAGCATTGAGATACAATCTCTAATGATAGCACACATTATTCTTTGGCGCATCAGTGCGCAGGAGGGACCGTGCTGAAGTTCTGCTCACAGTATTTCTTCTCTTGTTCAGCCGGTAGATCCTGTCTGTGACATGCTGCTGAAATCTTCCAAAGACAGAATATTTTCACAAGGTTTTCACAGCCACAGGGGCCAACTGCTTCACTGACACTCGTGGTATTTTTGCAGCATCCTCTTTGTGAGGAGCATGATCTGTCACCGTTCCCGTTGTGCAGATGAGGAACCAAAGTGCTGTGAGGTTCAAGTCAAAGGTGTCCTTCCTATCAGGGTGTTCATTTCAGGACCCCCCAGGCCATGCTTCCCACGCTGCCTCCCCTGCCTCAAAGCAGAGCAACAGCAATGAGCACAGAGAGCTCCTGCGTATAAGACACGGGGATCAGATCAGGGTCTCTGAAAATGAAGCACACATAATTAGTGTTCTCAGAACAGAGGAGACAGGTAGCTATGGTGAAAATTATCTTAAGGGGCTTAGCACCACAGTAAAATTGTGTGACACGTGCAGGAACGGGATCCCATTCTCCAGCTCAGGGCACGGCTGCCTTAACTCTAAGAAATACCATCTGCCCCTGCAGCCCCCAGCCTCTCCCTGCACACCTTCCAGAAGCGCAGTTTCTTGCAGGCAAAGGTCTTGTTCTCTGTTACCTGCCTGCTTCACAGGGTGGCTTCATCCCCTGCATCAGGGCTGCAGCCTTAAGGTAGGTGAGGCTGTTACTGTTGTTTCAAGTTCCTTTCCACCCAAACCCCATCTCATGGTCTTGTCTCTGCCTTCCTGTAAACTCTGGAGATCATTTGACCCCTGGGTGAGCCTGTTCAGGGCACTCAACCTTAATGAAGATAAACTTTATTGTTTTCTAGATTATTTTTCTACCAGATTATTGCTTTGAAAGGGCTCACTCTGGGGTGCCAAGGAGAGTCTGCTGGCACAAAAAGGGGCCTGGATTGCCTGGGCTGTAAGAGGGACAAGGCCACTGCAATGGGTTAGACCCATTGGAATGGTCTGGTATCACGTGCTGAGGTTGTAGTTTCACAACCATGATAAGCTGGTGCTGCTGCTGCTGCTACATCAGTCCTTCCCTTCTTCTCATGGCCTCACTCTCCTGCTCACTCCAATTCATAAGGCCAGACAGGGTAGCTTAGGGGGAAACAGATCTGGGTTAAATTCAATGCACCTTAAAAAACCAGTGTGTTTTCTTGCCTGTTTCTTGCTTGCCTCCACGCACACACACACCAGCCATCACAAGGAGCACTGGGTCTTCAGACAAGACCAGACCAAAGCGTTTCTTGCCGCGGCAGGTTCTGCAGGTCTCTGGTGCTCATGGGACTGAACCTTCAGCACGATGGGCAGCTGGCAGCTGTCATGGTTAGCTGCTTAAGGGTGATACCAGCATAAATAGAGCGGTGCCAGAGGCAATGTGCACTGCAGCCTCTCAGAATGGCAGTCCGTATCTTCCGAATGCCCCACATCTCCATGGCATTTTCATAGACTTGGACATGAAGCTGCCTTCTCAAGGTAGTCTGTCAGGTAGGCTGGCTTTGTAGATCTGCTGTACACAGCTCTGCCTGTTGAATTCAGGCGGTTGCTGGTGACACTGGAAGCTACATGTCCTAGGAACCAGAGAGTGGAAAGAGCACAAGTTCCCACCCAAATGTGCTGACCGTGAGTGTGAAGAGCACAGGACTTGGGGCTCTGGATCAGTATGTGCTGCTGTATTTGCAGATTTTGCCGTTTCTTTACTCCAGTCCTGATCCTTTTTCCTGTGTCTTCTCTGACCTGATGTGACCTGTCCCTGTTCATTTTGGTTTCCCGTGTTGAATTCCACCAGAACCTGTTCCAAGCCGTGGTTACTATCACAGTGAGTCACAGTTTTGTACCTACAGACTGTGCCTCAGTCCTCGTTTCCCTTCACCTAACTAACTGAAGATGATAATTTCATGAACAATAGTGTTTGCAAAATTAACTTCCTCCACAAAAAATGCAAGTAAGTTGAGGATACTAAGTTATCTATATTTTAAGTATGTGGGACTGATCACAAGAACTTTAATTTACTCTACAGTACAGCCCTAACATGCCCCGTGATTTAAATTAGCCTGACCTTTCATCCTGATTGTCAGCAGTCCGTGACTGTGCACAAGCGTGTGATTTGTGAATTATTTGTGATTCTGTGTGAACATGGTTCAGCCCAGGAGTTTTGACACCAGTTGATTTAAACAGCAGCTGCTTGTGCAGTGATACTCAGCTTGGTATTTGGTTTTGAGAAACATGTTTTTGCTTCTGTTTCCTGAACTGGATTCTTTCTAAAGCTACAAAAAGTTTTTGAGGAGACTGAAAAAAAAACTTCTGGTGAGGAATGAATTTTTCTGACCATTGTGATTGGGCATCACCACACATTTTTCACAGCAGTTTTTTCTGAAAATATTAAACAGTATTAATATTATTATAGAAAGCAGAGGAAAGTTAACATAAATGTAGTCCAAATCTATTAATGGATTTTTTTTTCGGACATACGTTCTCTTTTCATCTTCTATGTATAGATTGACAGAGTGCTTTAGGTAAGTACGTGGTTTTGCTGCCCAGGTCAAATTTCCTTTCCTGAATTTGAGACTCGTCTGTGGGTCTGTCATTTCCCTTCCTTGGGAGAAGAGGGGAGAGGTCTAGGAGAGCAACATTTCTGCCTGGTTTCTGTTGGAGAAACCGATCTTTGGTGTTATCTGATTTCTGTGTGAATTGATTCCTGTGTTTCCTTTTGTAGTTGTTTGCCTAGTGGTTTAGTACGGTTTAGAGTTGGGCTCTCATTGTCCATCTGGAGCAAAAAGAATAATTAAAAAAAACCAAGCTAATTCTGTCTATCATGGAAAAAATATCAAGAGTGAGAGACTTGTTTCCTGGTTCTTGGAATGACCATTTTCATGGTGATGGGAACGATAAGCTCTGCTGAGGCATCTCCAAGTGTCTTCCTCAGGGTGCTGGTGGGGACATGCGGAATTGGGGTGAAGTCTGGGCTGGAGTCCTCGCTTAGACAGCAATGTTCTTGCCTAGGGGTATGTGTCAGGTCATGGTGGGGCTGGTGGGTCCATGAGAACAGGCCTCTGCATGGGACCAAAGTCCAGGAGATGAGACCAAGGACAGGACTGGAGACACGCTACAGAGTACCTCCATGGGGTCCATTCAGCAAGGCCTGTGTTCAGCTGCACAGGGTCATTTCCACAGGGAAGGCTCAGACTCAAGATTGGCATTTGGGTGTTACTAGAAAAAAAAACTTTGCATGTATTTGCTTGAGTGTGAGGTGATGGGGCAGTTTGGGCAGAGGAATGTTAGCAGAGGTATCTGTCATCTACCGTTGATTATTCTTCTCTTTTAACTTGGCTTCATTGTCTTTTGAGCGGAAAATACCTGTGGGTAAATACCTGATGCCTTTAAAGTCAATGGCAAAACTCCCCCTCTGTGCATTGAGGCTAGAATTTCATACTTCTTGTGGTCAGTCTCTCCCCACAGCTATTGAGTAACAAACAACTGAAGTGAACAATTCACAGAGGGATCCTTGCGTTTATTTATATAGCCTCCTTGGTGAGAAATAACAAGTAACATTCAGGAATAAATGCAGAGTTTTCCTGCCAGTGATACATGAACCAAAGGCAGGTGAGCAGTATCTGATACTCTGTTCTCAAGAAATAATTGGACCAGCTGTATTCTGGCCAGCATTTGGGAGAGAGGGTTGGGAATGGAATGAATATTTCATGGCTCTGCCATGAACAAATCACAGTCTCCTAAAGTAAGCTTGTAGCTGTCTTCTCTACTGGAAAGAGACATCTTCTCGTGTTACTCTGCCCTCTGGAGAGCCGTGGAAATAACCAGTTTTCACGTAGCAGTAGTTGAGTGTTATGTAGCCAACAGGTGAGGCTGTTAATGTTGTGGAAGGTCATTATTGACTCCATATGTCCTCTCATAATGACATCCTGGTTCTGAAAACACACTTTTCTCTTGCATCATCTCTGCAGGTCATTAGAGATGATAAGCATGACTTCTTGGTGTGTCTTGAAGGGGCTATGCTCAAGCTGTGCAGTAGCTAAGGACGAGATTTCTTGGCTTTCCTCGCAGTACCTCCTGTATTCCAAGCAGCTGAACAGTTCAGGGCAATGGAACATCTATGGATTATTTACTTATCTATTTAAGCTTTGAGTAGAAGAATCAAGTGCAGTTTCTGGTAGGAGTTTTTAGCAGAGCAGGGGAATGGCTATGGTCAGTGTCACAGGTCTCAGAGCTCCTGGGACCAGAGTTCAACTTCCTCCTGTCTTGAGAAATGCCATTCCTGTTCCCTCTTCTTCCCTGCTAGTTAGTGTTGAAGTGAGGGTAGATAGACAGGGGAGGGTGTAAGGAGAAGGAGGAACTGATGACCCTGTGTTCAGTGCATAGAGAACAACCAGATGCTGTTTCCTGTATGGGTAATTGTTGGCAGAAACTAAACAAAACTGGGAAAGACTAACTGCACACATCATTGTTTGTTACGTGAGTGAGGTGTGTCATTGTCACCTCCATACAAAAACTGGAGTTGCCTTTGGAGCATCATTGCATCTGACGGACCTCATAGGCATTGTGGTTGATGGTGTTTGGTTTCATTGGCTATAATCTGTGGACTCCGTTTTCTGAAGGTAGGCCCTAGAATATTCTCTGGCTGCCCTTCATTAACAAAGGTTTGGCATATGAGAGGTGTTTCAGCCTGGGATGGCTGTCCTGGTGCGCAGCGTGCTGCTGTGTCTTCCACTTGCATCTGCATCTGAAGAAAGCCCGTGAGTGTCGCCTGCCGCACAACGGCACTGATGTTCGTGTTGTGAAGTATTTCTTAGCAAACAGCACTGCGGTCTTGGACTCCGCTTCCTTCCAGATCATTCTCAAGTATCAATCACCCATTTGGTTTTGGCCTAGAAAGCTCTGCGGGTGATGTATCTGTACGTGGGAAATTGCCTCCCGCCTCAGCGAGGGTCTGCTGTGGAAATGGCATGGGAAAGGGGCTGGTGGGCGTGCTGGCTTCTGCAGGGCTGCTTGGACTCATTTGTCCAGGAAGGCACAGGTTTGTTAACCGTGGGCCTCCCAAGCTTTGGGAAGCGTGTGTGCTTAGAAGAGGTGATGTCTGCCTGCTCTGACTGATCTCTGTACCCGTCTGTCTCCTGCGATTCTCTGGCACCTATCACCTTGGTAGCTAAGCATGTTTCTCAGATGACCATGGCTTTTTTTTCATCTTCTCCTCTTTTTAATAGGCTTTTCTCCTTCCTCTTAAATCGGTCCTTAATAAAGTTGAGAATTCCTGCACGGGGCTTTATAAACATGTGTTATTAAATTTTAAATCTGTTTTGAAAGTGCCTCTATCCTACTCCCTCCTAGTAAAGTGACCTTTTTAAATGGAGGGAAGTGGGTTTAGATGACAGTCATGATAAATGCGGTCATGTTCACTCAATAAAATAAGGCCCAGTGCATTTGAGGATAAATCAGTGAAATGTACAGCCCCACCTGTCTGTCTCCATCATTCATTTCCACTGTCACTTTCACAGTGGCTGATGGATCACAGTTGCTGTAAAATTAGACAGCCTTTAATCTCATTTCATCCTGATTAGCTTCTCCTTACCCTTTCCCTCTAACTCACTGACTGACACGCTAAAAACTCACACCGGGCTGTGTTTGAGCGTGGCGTACAAACTTCTCTGCAAATACCCTTCCTGTGGGGCAGGCAGGTGCTCCACCCGGGTGAAATGGAAAGAGGAGAAGATGGGATTTTTCACGTTATTAAAGCAAAGCAGCAAAGGCTCGCAGAAAATTAATGATAGCAGTAGCCTGGCCAGACTCTGGGATGGACCAAATTCTTCCAGTTGAACCCTGGCAAAGCCAATGAGAAGATTGTTCCTACAAGAGGCTGAATTCAGCATGCTCTGTGACACCTAACTCTGACTGTGCCTGTGAAAGGCTAGGTCCTGTGTGGGGCTCTGTTCATAAGGAATTAACAGTTTGCAGCACGAGTTATCTGGTGCTTCCAAGGGACATTTTATAGTGATTAAAAAAAATTGCTCATTCCCACAGTTTTGATTTCTGTATATAACTCAGGATTCTGAGGGACTCTGAACATGGGCAGGGAGAAGGACTGCAAGGTTGGTGATGTCACAATTTCAGTGACAAAAGCCCCTCTTTCTTAGATGTCCACAGTGTTCCTCCATCCTCCCTTTTGTGTCCAGCTCCCTCCAGCCCCATCGGCAGACTCATGAGACCAAGAACAGAGTTTTCCCCAAAGCTCTGTGAGAAACAGAGGTCATAGTAAAGGTCTGCAGTGATTTATTGCAGTCACCTTCAATTCCAAAGCCCAAACACTTCCCTTTAGCTTTCCCGTGAGTTATAGATGGAAGTTTGGGTCATTTGGGCCCAATCCTGTATCAGTGGGAATGTTGCCATCAAGTTAAGTAGGAGCCAGGATTAAGCCCTTAGTTTTTAAGGTTTAATTATCATCTTAAGTGTGGGAGTCTTATTGCATAGTTTATATGCATGGGAACAGCAGAAAAGCTTAAAGTATAATTTCTTCCTCTGCTGGCCCTGTTTGTGTCGATATGGAACATGAAGAAAGTGTTTGCAAAAAGGAAAATGCAGCATGTGAAAAATACGTGTGTGTGTGTGTTGTCTCCAGACAGTCCTTTTGATAAATGCTGGATCTGCCCAGATTGTCCTGTGGAAGAGCCTGGCTGAGGGTACAACCACTGGTTTAGACCTAGCTGGAAACCGTAACAGCATGGGATTAGGTAACAATTGAAGCTCCTGCAGACTGATCCTGGGGAGTCTCCTCTTGAGAGGAGAGATCCCAAAAAGCATCTAAGGAAGACCAAATTTCCCATGGGAAACCCAAATTTATTACGCAGTACAAGGAGCCACAAAATCAAGGAAAGGGCTGTGGTTTTGAGAGAGATCTTGAAATAGGAAGATGCCTGAGATTAAAGAATGAGATAGGTATGACATGGATAACAAAAATCTTCTTTGTGCTTTCATCCCACTGCAGGGATCTCTAGGTGATATAAAACCTTATGCAGTGTCTAGTTATATAAAGTGTACTAGTAACAAATAACCTTAGTTAATGAACTCTCACTGTACCTGGCTGCCCAATTTAAGAACTGCTTCACTTACATGACTTGTAAGAGCACAGACTATGAAAATGATATTCGACCTTTACTAGAAACTAAAAACATACCTTACTTATTCATCATTGCCTTGGCAAAAACTTCAGTAAGAAGCTAAAATGAGCCCACTTGATCTTTAAGAAAATGTGTCCTAAATAACAAAGCTGTGCATATTTCTTCTTATTATTATTTGCATATGCTGTACTGCACAAGTGCATTCTGAGAAAAATAAAAGATAATAAAACAAATGAAATGAGAGATATATCACCCAAAATAATCCAAGTGTGAGATAGGCTGCCTCTTTTTTTTTTTTTTTCTTTTTTTTTTTTGGCATTGGCAAAAGAGCACAAAGTAAGAGCTGGCCCTGAGTCATATTGATTTCCCACTGCACTGGTTTCCTAAGTGCTCTGTTGATCCGTGTCAAGCAATAAGTTCCCTGCCTGTACATGCACATCACCTCCCCATTTGTCCTCACCTAGATTTAAGGTGCCCATATGATGAGCTGAACAAGGACATCATTTTTCCTACTGGTGTCACTGGGCCAAAACCTCTCTATGTGGTATGTTAACTACTGCTGTGTAAGTTTACATTCACCATATAATATCACAACAGTGCTATATGGCACACTGCAATAATATATGCATAGTATATATGTACAAGTCCTTACTTTTGTGTCTTAGCATTTGTAGGGGAAAATGGAAATGTAAAAAAATAGATCATTGCTACTGTAGTTGGTCCGTAGTAATCGCGACACCTCAAAAGAAAAAAGGGGATATTGCAAACCTAATGCCACAGTTTTGATCTTTGTTAACAAAAGGCTTCCTGATTAGATGAATAGAAAATGTGTGATTGTGCTGCTAATGACATTGTACAGGAAATTAAGCGTATACATTTGGAAAAGGCATTAAATCAGCAGGACCTTAATTTAAAAACTTAAAACTGTATGGAAATGCAGCTTGTTCATTGCTGTGTAATAGAAAGCTACTGAACATACTGACTCTTCTTGTGGAAACATTACCAGCAGAACAAAGCTGGGCTGAGGTTTTCTAACGTTTCCTCGCATACTGGGATTCAGAGCATCTGCTTATTTTCAGGGCAATACCAGGCAACCTCACCCTTTCTTACGAGTTGTTTTTAGAGCAGTGTATATGACATTTGGGTGGGTGAGGGGGCACTGATGGACCAAAATTCCAGCTTTTTTTTCTTAATTATTTACAAGATTGAATAGCATAAGATTACTAATAAGTGTCTTTGTCTGCTGCTGAGTCAGTGGACAAACATGCTTGGGGTGATGCATTCCCCTAATACTTCATACAAATGTAACCTCAGTGCTGTATTTTATACACCTGGAAATATTGGATGGAATCAGTGCCCTGAGCTGATGAAAAATTCTTGCTTTACTTGCAGTTATGCCATATAACAGTGCCCATCACTGTGTCGTGGAAGTGGAAAACTTCTTGTTCGTGCTGGGAGGAGAAGACCAATGGAACCCCAATGGTACGTATACAATATGAAAAGGCACAGGCAGCATCTGCCTTCCTGTGTCTGCCTCTCTGTCAAATCAGCTGATGTTGGCATTAGCACAGGATTTTGAGGACCCTCAGCCTAATTGTTGAACCTAGTGAAGACTACTTTTGGATACTGTTGTAATAAATATCTGGGACTTTAGCAGTAGCATCTCCGTCATTCATCAGCTCCCACATCCCTTGAGAAATGCCACAGGCAGCAGAACAGACTCTTCCAAGTGCATGCACCAGGCAGCAGCTGTTAAGAATTTTAACCTTCATTTCCAGTCTCCTTCCAGTCATAATACAATAATGCAATTGCAGTAGATGAATGCTTCTCTTCTATTGTCAAACAAGATACTTGCAGCTAAAGTTGTTAATGTGTTAATTATCTAGACTCTGAGATTCTTAAATTGGTCCTTTTTTAGTCTTGTGCAAGAGCTTCTCATATAGATTATCTGCTGCTACCTTCTTTGATTTGATTACTTCATAAATTTACCGCAAAGAGAAATTAAACAATTTAACAGGCTTCTGAGCAAAGCAAAAGGAGAATACCATGCCTTGCAAAATTCACAAAATTGTCAAGACATTGTTAAAAAGCTTGCACACGAAGAAAGAGTTGTAGTTGTAGCAGTCTGTGTAACAGAGATAATTATGACTGAGAAACCATAAAACAGCTTGCAGGTACACATTTTTACTTTAAAACACCAGAGGATCCAGCTGAAATTACATATACTGCGTATATTTTATTGTGAATGCCCCATTTCAGCATCTGCACTAAACCAAATTATAGAAAATTGTTACATCTGCTCACTTCCTAAAACCTGAGACAAACAATCCAGTCCACCCTGTAAGCATATTTCCGGGGTAGTTGAAAATATCACCAAATGTCTTAGGAGAAGAGCCCTTTAGTTCTGTTGTTGAATTTCCTTTATATTAAACAGAAGATAGCATAGTATCATCAATGACAATTATTATTAGGACTGTCAGCCCCATCCAACAACTGAGGGCCCCTGTTGTACTTGGTGGTAGGCATATGGATAATAAGAGGCAGACCTTGTTCCAGTCAGTTGATGAATAAATGGCAGTGTCACACGAAGGATAAAAGAAAAGAAATATAACTACCCACCGTTTAAAGTTGTAGAAACTGAGTCACAAGGTGATGGAGACATTTTAGAAGGGGTGCATCTCCTGCCTCTGGTGTAGGAGTTCATGAGATGGATAGGACCTTAAGTCTAAGGTTGCCTAGATCAACTCCTGAGATGAAGATATTGCTGAAGATGTATAAGAGCTTCCTTGTTCTGTGAATACCAGTGCTGTGGTTTCTCTGTAGAGAAGATAGGAACGAAAGAGCTAGGAGGATTGCAGATACTGATCTCTTCACAAACTCACCCCAAGAGAAATGGATCTTACTTGTCACAAAACCCTGAAATCATGAACTGCATCCTGTGCTGTTGCTGAGCTAGTTCTTTCTTGAAACTGATTTGCTCTATGTGTGCAGCTACGTGGGAACTGCTTGCACATATCTGCTTCAGTTTATGTATAGGCCCTTCCCTGCCATCCTCACAGCACAGCAGGGGCTTCATGTGGACCTGGATGGAACTGTCTTGCCAGAGCATTACAAGGCTTTTGATTGGAGTGCACATGTGCCAGATGTTTTCCAGTGGGAAGAATTATCCTTGAGATGGAGGCAGTGGAAGGAGCACTGTATCTTTAGCCATCAGTCCAGCAGATTCTTGAGAAGCTGGGTGGACTCTGGGGAGTGCCCATGCCCCCTCCGTGCTGCTCCTGTGACTTACTGACAACCTAGAGAACACGTGAGACATATTTTCTCACATTTTTTACATCCTCCTGTGGCTGTGCCTTTCCAGTCACAAAGGATCCCCGCATGAGTAAACGCTGATGAGAGCAGGTTGCAGAACAGAGGCATGGATTTAAGACCAACCTTCAGAGCCCTTCACCTTTTGGCATGGCTGCAGAGACCTTCCTGCAGAGAGCAGCATCTGCCTCCTTTTGTCCTGTCATCCTGGTTTGCTAATCCCGATTTCTGATCAGTTGTCACAGTTTCTGCTTCCTAACACGTGTGACACATGACTGATGAGCAAGGCAAAATAATAGATACAGCTCTCTTTCAAACTGAAGTCCAAAATTAAACCGGAGTCAAACCAGTTACACCAGACAGCTTAAGTAGGTCATCAAGTCCTTTTCCTGCCATCACAGGCATCATATAGTCCCATTTTGTAAATTTTCTAAGCTGTGTTCAAAAAGCAGTTGGGGTTTTAGCCCCCACTAGTCCTGCTGGAAAGCTGTTACAGAACCTAATTGCTCTAAAAGGCTAGGAACATTATTCTAATTTCCAGTAAAATGTATTCTTTGACTGTTTAAATTACCTTATTCTCATGCCAAAGTTGGCCTTTAGCTTAGTAGTTTTTCCCCTCCTGGAGATTTGTTCCTCTGAGGTGTTATGGACAGCACTTCTATTCCCTTTCAGCCTTTGTTCTTCCTAGGTGCATCAAGCCAAGCTCTTTGTCTCCTGCCATAAGGTAAACTTTCTGTTCCTCCTGTCACCATAGTACCTCTTCTTTGTGCCTGTTCTAGTTCGATTTCATCTTCCTTCCTGTGAAGTGACCAGATCTGTATCCCCTGTTCCCACTCCAGGCTCACTAAACTCTACTCTTTCTACCCTGCACCAGACAGGCTTGTAGTCAGGTCCAGGGAGGTTCTCCTCCCCCTCTACTCTGCACTGGTGAGACCACATCTGGAGTATTGTGTCCAGTTCTGGTCTCCCCAGTTCAAGTGGGACAGGGAAATGCTAGAGACAGTCCAACAGAGAGCTACAAAGATGATGAAGGGACTGGAACACCTCTCTTATGAGGAAAGGCTGAGAGCCCTGGGGCTGTTCAGCCTGCAGAAGACTGAGGGGGGATCTTACCAATCTCTACAAACATCTGCAGGGTGGGTGTCAGGCAGAAGGGCCCAGTCTTTTTTCAGTGGTGCCCTGGGATAGGATGAGGGATAATGGTCACAAACTGGAGCACAGGAAGTTCCACCTCAACACGAGGAAAACTTCACTGTGAGGGTGATGGAGCCTGGCCCAGGCTGTCCAGAGAGGCTGTGGAGTCTCCTTCTCTGGAGGCTTTCAAAAGCTGCCTGGCTCTGTTCCTGTGTGGGCTGCCCTGGGTGACCCTGCTCTGGCACACGCGATTGTACTCAATCTCCAGAGGTCCCTTCCAGTCCCTACTGTTCTGTGCTTCTACATAGTGGTTCTGGCAGTGAATATGTGTGTGGCACGTGTTACGTCAGGAGGGCAAGGTCCTCAGATCACAGGTTTGTATGACAACAATTAAAAAGCTGCAGTGTAACCAGTGGTCACTGAAGTCCCCAGTAACTCTGAAAGGTGTAGTGAGTACAGCGGCATTAAAACATCTCACTGCAAGTCCAATACTTACTTTATTTTGAAATCCTGCTGTTTGAAGTACACATAGATTAATAGATCTCATGAATAGTGAGACCTAGAGCAAGTGAGATGCTGCTTTTCCTGTTGTATTGATTTAATCCTCAGTACTCTATGCTTCTATTTCTAAATAGTCTGTATAGGCTAAAGGAATTCCGATACGGACCAACAGCAAAGCCTTGCTTCACTAAGCCCCGTTGCCCTTAGTGTATGGGGATGTCACCCTATGTCTTCAGATGTGTTGCAGTGGTGCTCAGCATGAAGGGCCTTGGTCCTCATTAGGCACCACACTGGATATGAAGGGAAGTGCTGCATTATTCATAAGCCTTCTGCTTTACCCTGCTCGTATGGAACATGCTTATAACATAGCGAGGGAATGAGTTTGCTTCCAGACAGAGTGGCCAACATGGTTTCTTCCTCTGTTTTCTTGTAGAACATCATCTTAAATTATTACAGATATAAATTCTAGCTGTATTGTTATTCTTCTCTGCAGCCTTGATGGTCTATTTACGCATGCTGAAGTAAGTGTGGAATGAAACATGCAAAGCGAGCCAATCCTACAGAGTCTCGTCTGATGCAAAAACATTCACCTTGTAGAATACCCAGTGACCATTTAGAGAACTGTGACATCCGCAGTAGGGTTATTCTGCTGGCCTGTGAAGCCTCTAATTCAATTTTTTAGTCACACATACATAAACAAAGGTTTCTGTTTCTGAGATCCTCATCTGTTGAAGTCTCAGGTGTTACAGGAAATTGCCGTACACTCACTTGCTTCAGTTTTCTTGCTTTGATGTCAATCTGCATGTAAAATAAGGTGAAATCTTAATATCCCAAAGACATGACTACAGTTCTTGGGCTTGACAGCAGGGATAAGCTAGTTAGCTGGCGTCTGTAGCTCGTGTTTCATATTTTTGCTAACACACTTGGAATAAAACTCTTAAGAGTGTATTCCCCCTTCGATGCACATGTGTAATTCCTTCTAACTTACACTGGAAGTACATGGCAGAATAAACCACCTAGTGCAAACACTGCATACCCCATGCTGACGGCTTATGCAGCTCCTGGTTATTTGCACAAGTTTTTTTTTACCATGTTCCACATAGAGATGATGTGAGGAGAAAGAAAAGCACATGTTCTCTCTGATTTTTCTACCTGACACAAAATGCTCTAGTCATAAAAATGCCGTGGGGATGCCCTCTTTTTGGGCAGTAATTTTGTTTAGTGCTGTGATTTATTGTGACTGTGAAAGTACCACAGCATCTGTAAGTAAATTTAAATACACATTTTCAAGATCTTATTACAGTGAGCAAGAATAATCTCTATCTGCTTTTACTGCTAGCAGTTGCTAATTCAAACATTGCAGTGCCCCATTTGTTGAATTATTACTGTACACATAGTGTAATCATACATTGTTGTAAAAGGGGGAACCCTTCATAAAAGCTGTCAACGTCTGAAGTATGTGTAATATATATTACAATCATGATGTTAAATACATGAAACAAACAGCTGAGTGTCAAAATAATCTATCTTTACAGGGAAACACAGTACAAACTTTGTTAGCCGATACGATCCCAGGTTTAACAGCTGGATACAACTTCCGCCCATGCAAGAGAGGTAAAAACCTGCTATGTGTTTTTCAATATACATTTTATCATCCTAGGAGCAGCTGAAGGTCGGCTTAGTTCTGGGAGTGAGGTGGCCTACGGACACACTGAAACTACTGAGATAAAACTGCACTTTTATGCAGTTGCATCCCAGTCATCTCCTAATTTTTTTTTGACTTTCCAAATTCAGACTCCAAATGCCAAATCCTGCAGTGCTAACTCATGCAAAACAACGACGGACTTTGTGCAATTACTGGTTGCCTGAGTATGGTCTGAAGGTTTTCTTGAAGTCTCCATAGTGTCCTGTCATGTTCCCTGACTGAAGTGTCATGATGAGTTTGCAGTAAACAAGCAGTAATTATAGTCAGATATCTTACAGGGAACTGAAACCTTCCTGTGTTGACTCCATCCTGTTTCACCATGCCAGCCATGAAAAGCTCTCCTGAACATGTCTCCCCTTCTCAGAGAACTCTTAATCCTAGGTGGTCTTTGAGTGAAGTTGCTGTCAGCTAATGCATATTAGAGCAGCACACTTTTTAATCTCACTGTGTACCAAAGGTGCACGTGGACTTGGGTGAGCAATGACCTGTGCAGATGGCGTAAACAACTCGATCCTATATCCCACCCTGGCAGGAAAACATCCCCCAAACCTGAGCTAAATGATGCGTGTTCCATAAGAAGATTCTCAAAGGCAAAAGATCCAAAGTTAGAATGTTTTACAAAGTAGCATTCAATGTCCATCCTTTAGTTAAACATCATCTTCTCATGGATCCAGTGAACGAGAGATCTCACAGTGTCTTCCTGAGACACGTTCCTTATTCCACATGCTGTCAGTATTGTAGCTCTTTTTCTGTTGGCTGTCAACGCTGTTCAGGTGTCTGACAGTCATAAATATATTGAGCTCAGTGCAGCTTTATGATTCAAGGTGTGTACTACAGGATGCATGGAAAGCTGCCTGTCATTTCAGATTTCCAGAGGTGAAATGTCCATCTGTAGAGTTTGTAAAGGGCCTTTATTCAGGATTCAGTTTGATTGACCTACATCCATATGCAGACCCATGTGTGATACTTGCTTCCAAAAAATGCTGCATCGTGCCAGTGTGTGAAAAAGGGCAAGTAGAACAGACCCCAGTAGGTTCCCTGCTGGAGCTGAGTGCTCTGATAAAATTAGCCATATAAATAGAGACAAAAAAGAGCATCACCGTTCATTATCATCTCTGGTTTTAGTAACATCATCCTTTACTTTAAACATCCTCTACTAAAATTCCTTCAGTTGTTAATAGAGCTACTTCAGTGAGCTAAAAAAGCATCCCCCAGCCAGCACTGCAGGACAACCCCAAAACTGGGTTCTTCACCTTAAATGGGAGGGGTGCCTTCCTCTCAGGTTCAGCTCCCTGGACTGAGCCACGGCCAACGTGGGGGCATCAGCGTACAGGTCATCCTCAGGAAACCAGGAGGCCAACTGCTGCTCTATGGAGCCTGAAGCTCTTCTGTGGAGCCTAATCTGTGTCCTAATTAGGACACAGGGTATCTGCAAGCAAAAATCCTGAGGGTTACCTGTGGCTGGCTGAACAGTTGGGTTTATGTGGCTGACAAAGCTCAGAAGGCAGAAGTAGGTAGTTGAGGGTAGACAGTAGGACAGACATTGGCCAGTTGTGTTTCACTAGAAAATATGTTTATAATCACATGTTTGTGTTCTGGTGGAAGCTGCTGCCTTCAGGCAAGAGTCAGAAACTCTGCTGCACATAGTGACTGCTTAGCAGCTGCCCAGTAATAAATGGTAGTGTATCAGCATCTCACCTCCTTATGGTGTTACTGAGATGTAATGGTCCACTCGATACGTAGCTCCTCCTGCAAGGGGCTTTGCTATGACAACACTTAACGGTCACCTCTTTTGTTCAGGATACATAACTCATAGGCTTGCCCATTATTTTTTAAAGGCTCCTGAGCACTGGGGCTATTGTTGGAAAACGGCGATTTTCCAATAATTTTCTAAAATGTTTTTGATGGCTTATTTGCTCATCCCTAATGACTTCCTCAGAGTTGTTGCAGTCTTTAGAGGTAGGGTCTGGCCCTGTTTTAAAAGATCATGCAAACAAGACAGAGCTTTTATGCATTTTCCTTTCACAGCTCCTTTAGTCAGATAAAGTTCCCATTAAAGTCAACAGGCTATTTTCCCCCCCTAGGAGTACAGGGTCATGCCCTGTCTCTGCTGGCATAATGCAGGCACCACTGACAAGACAGACTGTTTAATGGGTTTTTCTGAGTCATTATGGTCCATCAAGTCAAAACCTACTTAGGAATTTTAGTCTGAGAATAATTGGCTGCATAGACTGTAATAGCTCTTCTGAAATGACTGCCAGGTAAATGTGGGCCTCATTCACAGGCAGTATGTTCTCAAGTTGAAAATCTGTATGAAATATTTGATGAGTAAACTTTTATCTCATATGCTAAAATCCATATCTGATTGATTTTACTGTGCGAGCTATAAAAAAAAGTCTAATCCCGTTATGGATTCAGAGCCATCAGTTTATGTTCTTTAAAGCCAAGTTTGGTTTCTTTTCACTTGAAGAACATCTCAAAAATAAATGCATTTTAAAAGTATGTACTATTTTTAGGTGTGTGTTGTTTGGAGGAGCAACAAATGACTCATAAGCTTTTGAAACACATCCGCCTGCTGATGCAAAGACAAGGGGATGCTTTTTGGAGAGCAGCTGAGTTAGACTAACAGGCTTCGTACGTAGCAGACGTAGCTGAACTTGTGGCATGAGCCTCAGCTGGACACCTCAGTCAGTACTGTCACACCTTGCCAACTCAGCCCAGAGCTGGACAAAGTGTGTGGAACATAATAACATTTACAACAGCTTTGTTTTTCTTACATTCCAAGTTAAAAGCTTTTGTTTAAAGACCAGCAAAGAACACACCATTGCACCAGGGCCTGGAGAAGCACAAGTGGAAGTCACTGAGGCCAAATGAACTGAGAAAAGAAGCTGCAGAGAAAGAGATTTATAAAAAGGACATTTTGTTTTAGTCTTTGACTTTAGTAATAGTTATGTTAACCCTTATTATGATGAGTTTAGTTCTCAAAAAGCAAAGCATACACTGTAAAAGTGACTGAAAAGTTGTGTTTCTTGTTTCAGAGCTTAAATTCATCTGTGTGTATCAGAAATTCTTCCCTTTTTTGTGTGTGTGCTTATGAGAAGAAATTAGTTGGGTTGATTATTGAGTGAAGGGGTGCGAAGAAAAGCATTTCAGAGACCAGTGAACATTGAGTACTTGCAAGTCCTGAAGAAAACCACAAAATAATTGTCTTATTGTACATATTCAGATGCTGGGGAGAATTCCAGTTATCTGATCAGAATGGATAATGTCTTCCCAGTTTTGTGGGGAAAGTTGTCATGCAGAGTTTGCTGTATTATATTTTTATCTGAACCGTATTTTAGAGCAGTTTAAAAAGTCATCGCTTAACATCGTGCCCCTTTGATACTCTAGCATTCAGAAGCAAAAAACCCAAAAAGCTGAAGATCTTTGTGCCAGGAGCTACTGAGTGAATTTTCACATTCAGGCAGAAGAGCGAAGCGTGCTGACGCTTTCATTTGTGCCTCTTACAGTGACACTGTGTGGATGAAGCCAGGAGTACACGTACAGAACTGTGTCAGTGAAATCCTAGTTAAGAGAATAATACCTGCCAGTGGAACCTACCTCTGCTTATTGAATCTGAGCTAAAAATCCACGCTGAGAGCAGCTCGTTAATGGGTTCATCGGAGGAGGTGCATGAGGACAGACAAGCGGATGCGTGAGCATCCCAGGCATTGACAACAGGCACCCTATGGGCTTGTCCTGGCAGTTGCTGGACACAAGAGGGGCAGAGAAGGTGTCCTTGCCTGTGCAGGCTCTCTGATGTCTAATAGGATGTGACCTCAGCAGCTTTTCCTGCTTTGGGGGCTTCTATGGGCTGTCTTGCCTCTGGCCTGTCACATACTCTCAAGAAGCATATAGGCACTTGATTGCCTGTAACACCTCTACCCTCTGTCAAATTAGAGTGAAATCAGCCAGCAGGTTTTTGTTGAGGAGACAACACTCAGGCAGACAGGGGTACACGTACAGCGTAATCAAATAAGCTTTGTTTCCATAGAAAATCAGGCTAAAAACATAGATGCACAATTTGCTGCCCGACCATGCAGAGCAATATATGCCATCAGCTTCTATCTGCCCATTGACAGATAAATTAAATGGTCTTATTTAATTCGTCAGTTGAGCTGGAGGCATTTAGCAGTATTCCCATCCTCCTATTTGCATCTTTTTCCTCCAGTAGCCATATCCCTATGGCAGCATTCCCACTCAACAAGGGATGCTCAGTGACTCTGGCTGGTGGGGAATCCTGTCAGGTGTGCACCAAATCCAAAAAGTAAGGCCAGGAACAGGCAGGGTTGTGTCAGACCTGCCTTCTGAATGCCCAGCTAGCCCTGCTGTTCCCACAGCTGTATATTCATGTCTGCCTGACCGTTTCTCCAGCTTAAAAACCACCACCAAGTCTCGGCCACATTTAACAACAAGGGAAAATTCTCCAGAATGTTAAAACATATCCCAAATTTTGGGAAAATATGCAGCCGGGTAGAGGAAAGAAATCTTAGTCCTGCCTCCACTGAAGGAAATGCTCCTGAGCGTGTGCCTGGCAGGCAAGAGACGTGGTACAGCAGGCTTTGCCATCTCACCTGGTCTTGGGATGGCTGCAGGGAAGCCTGGGGAGGAGTTGGGACGTATCAGAGCTGTTCACTGCAAGGTGTTGTGCTCTGTACGTGGACCACTGCTCATCCCAAATGCTTTACAGCAGTCTGCAGGATCAGGCCCTTGATGTTGCAGGTGACCATCAAGTCCCCAGGATACATCATGTGATTCAGGAGTGCAATGTGCAGCTGCTCCCAGCTTCAAACTGGAGTGCCTGGGCAGGAACCGGAGCACGTCGTGTCGGGCACAGAGCGGGGTTTGCAAGCTGCGGCCACACTCCAGCGTGCCTGCTTTGCAGGAGCTGTCAGAGCTAGACCTTGCCATGCCTGACCTGCCTGCTTGCCTCTGGGCTCCCACACCACTTCACTTTCACCCAAGAGAAAATTTGAAGTTTGGGACTGACGGTTTGTGTAATTCACTGTTTTGTACAGGTCTTCATCCTAGCCTAGCTGTGCTTTTTGCAGTTTTCTTTCTCATGTGATTGCAGCTTAAAATTAAAGGCCTTTCCCCCAGCAAAGCTTCCTGCTGCTGAGCAATCCAGGGAGCTCTCCCTGAAAGTGGATTATGCCAAACAGGGTCTCGCAAAGTCGTCTGCTCCTCTCAGTTTACTTCAGCAACAGACACTCAGTGTTAGTTGTGGAGGCACAGGGAAGATGAACTAACACATACCTAGCAGTCCTGGCCAGAAATTCTTTTCCTGCATACCTAAGTTGCCCGTGAAAGCGGGCAGGTGGCTGAAACTTTCCTCAGAGTTAGCTGGATGGAGGCAGACTCTTTTGAGTTAAAGGGTGGGAATGGAACGTCGTGCCTAGTGTGAGGAAAGTTGTTCTATTTGCAGTACTGCAGAAAGAAGAAAAAAATGATAATTGAAGAAAAATTTTGATGATGTGGTTCTCTTAGTAAATTGGGAACAATGACCCTTGAAGGACCATAAAGAAAGTGAATGTCAAGATAATTCATTATTGTTATATTATCTACCTCATTTTTCACTTTGTCTTACTGAGTTGTTATATCCCTTACAAGGTAATGCCCCAAACATTAATGAGCACCTTTTTATCTTTCACGGCTGTGAAAAAGCAACAAACAGCATTGAAAAGGCATATTTTCTGCCAGGTTTATGCATGCATAATTGTTTTGATGCCAGAAATGAAGTATTTCTTTGACATGGAGCATGTATTTGATTAGCAAAGCAGCCTGAGACTCTAGGATGGCTGTGAACTTGTGAAGCTCCGGGACACTTCTCTCTGAAGTTGCATGTGAAGGAGCAGCTATCTTAGTTCAGGGAGTCAACTGGAGAGGAAAAAAAATCGGTTGATGTGGCTACTTAGTTTGTCCTTGGCTTGTTTTGTTTTGTTCTGCCCTGTCCTCCAGGAGAGCCAGTTTCTATGCCTGTCGCCTTGACAAGAACTTGTATGTAATTGGTGGAAGAAATGAAACTGGCTACTTGTCCAGCGTGGAGTGCTACAACCTGGAGACAAACGAGTGGCGTTACGTGTCTTCATTACCACAACCTCTGGCAGCCCATGCAGGAGCCGTTCACAATGGCAAGATCTATATTTCAGGCCAGTGTCTTTTATACTTCCTGCTCTATAACACAAAACCAACCCAAAACCACCACCACCATAAAAAAAAAAGCCAAGAAGCCAAAACCAGAGAGCTGAATCCCTGCTGCAGCGCAGCGTCATGACGTACGTTGATTAACAGAAGCACATTTCCTTTGCAGGAGGGGTTCACAATGGAGAATATGTTCCCTGGCTGTACTGCTATGACCCTGTGATGGACGTCTGGGCCCGAAAGCAGGACATGAACACAAAGCGAGCGATCCACACGTTGGCTGTAATGAATGATCGACTGTATGCAATTGGAGGAAACCATTTGAAAGGTCACATTTTTTATAGTGAAAAAGCATTTCAGTGTCCCCCGTCTCCTGAGAAAGAATATTTTTGTTAGACAGCCATTGTTAAATACATTAAAAACCAGGCAACACAATTTAACAGGACACTTGAGCCAGCAATTTTAAAAACATTTTATGCAAATTATTTTAAAATTATAACAGTACATTAAATATATGAGTAATGAATGCTTTAGATAATAAAAATGGGAACTTCCATTACTCAAAGGCATGGACAATTTGTCATTACCAAGAATTCAATGAAACAAACAGATTATTCTTTGACCCGAAAGTACCAGCAATATTTTCCTCTGTAAATCATTTTCCAAAATGTGCAGTTAGAGCTTTATTCAGAGCAACAGAAAAAAACAAGCTTCTGATTTAATGAAGAGAAAAAAACCAAACCCACAGCCATTAAATATTAGGACTAGGCTCTTTAGATCCCTTTTTTGTATTAAATGTAGCTTTTTAATTATAACTCTTTTTAGAGGTCTCTTGTTTTCATTTTTTGAAGAGGTCTCATATTAAAATAACTATCGCTTAGGCATCTGGTATTTTTGTCTTAATACCTATGTGCCACTGCTATTACTGCTGAAGAGATTCTGCTTAATCCAGCCACTTAGACAAAAAGCACAGCTCAAGCTCCTTTATCCCGTGACAATATTTGACAGTTTATATTTGCATTTTTTTCTTCTTCTTTATTGCTTAACCAAAAAAAAAAAAAAAGCCTCAAAACAACAAAAGAGAAGATCGTGATGCAAAAGAAAAAGTGTTGCTAACTGCCAGGAACAGGCCATGAGCCTGGATGACTCCAGCACCCCAGTCCCCATGAGACTCTGAATTCACATGCTGCTTTGGAAGATCTGAGTGGCTGTGGAGCACATAGGGAACAAAGTCTCAGATGTGAATTTTCCCTGGTAAATAGTACTACTGGTGCATAATCCCCTGCAGCTAGGTGCAAGGCTGCTGTGCCTCTGCTCCCCACCCCCAGCTGTAATGGGTGTTCCTGGACTGGACCCTGCAGTGTGAAGGGGATAAAAGCTGCCTGCACATGTGCACCTGCATGTTTTGTAGAGGTTGCAGAGCTCCACAGTGTTGGCTTTTTCTCCTATGAAGGTAACAGTTAACATATCACAGCTTTCCTATAGCTAAAGCACATGCTTAGGTTGGCATAGGCTTGAATTGCTTCCATCCTGCCTTCTCCTCCTGTTTTTTTCACCTACCATCCTCTGGGAAAGAAGGAACTTCTAATGAACATGACATTTCTGCCTCTTCAACTGCTGCCCTACGTGCCTGTGTTACATAGGAATTGCTTGCTGTTGTGAGAGGCGTTTCACATCCAGGTTTCTGGAAAGCCACAGCTCTCTGGTGGAAGGGCTTTTGGGAAACCTGATTTCTTCTGCACAGTGAAACAAAAGGATGAACTGCAGGGGAAGGGAGCAGGCAGGGGACAGAAGTGCAGATGAAACGCTACAAATTCTCCCCCGGCTGGGAACAGCAGAGCTCCTGGCAAAGCCCTCCTTTGTGAAGCCAGATGTGAAGCCAGATGTGTATCCTAGTGTGGGCAGTGCATTTACCACATCAGAGCTAGCAGTGTGCCTCCTGTGCTTGTTACAGAGCTTCTGACTGATTGTGGGTGCACTGCGGTGGCTTTCCTATGGCCTATGGAAACTTTACAGCAGCCAACAGTTAGGTCTTCATAGCTGTTCATTCCTGATGTAAATAATACTCTTACAAGCAGCATCACTGTGAAGTACTAGAATCCAAATTCCCTTTCCAGGAAATCTCTTTTCTGTCATACCTTGGTGGAGAAGACAGTAGTGTCCAAGTAAAGCATCCCAGCATGTTAAGAAAACCATAATTTTACTACCGTGCTCTGATAAAGAAGGTAGTTTGATAGAAAATGCCTAACTACTGGAGCAGGAACCAGGACTCCTGGGTTCTGTGTCTGTGTTCATCTCACTGAGCTGATACAGCTTGAGAGTCCTGAGCTGAGATCCGTCTGCCCTTTGGCGATTACAAAGCAGCAGTCGCAGGGAGCCTTTTTCAGGCTCAGCCTCTGTCGCCTTAAAGACTGGTTTAGGGTACACCTTAAATCAGCTTGAAAATTGAAACTGGTTTCGAACACCATGTCCATTGTACTAAGCACCTATCCCTCTGGAATCAAGTGACATCAGTTGTCTAAGCTCTGCCTTGACTCGTTAAACATTGATTTCTGAGATTTAATCTGTTGACTCTTGAGTAGATAGATCTGCTGACCTTTGAGAAAGACTGCCAGGACAGTCTTTTCTACATGTTCAAACTCACATTAGCACTGATAGATAGGGAAGAATATAGCTTGAATCTGCATGCATCACTGATAGGTTATTACTGGGTGTTACTTTCTGATCTGTTCAGGCTTTATATGTACTTGTGATTTGTAGAAGCCCTTAGAGCTAATGGTAAAAGCTTTCAACAGATTGATTTGAACTGAAATAAGTAGACATTAGTGCTACAGAAGATGGATTAAATGTATCTGTCAGTATTTTCTAGAACAACATTGAGCAGTTATGTTATAATTTTAATGATATAATTGTAACTGTAATGTAATAAACGTCACAGTAAAACCAAACCAGTATGTCACAATGCCAAATGTTCTGTTTTCTCAATGCCTTCGTCTAGGTTTCTCCCATCTCGACGTAATGCTTGTGGAATGCTATGATCCAAAAGGAGACCAGTGGAATATCCTCCAGACTCCTATTCTGGAGGGCCGCAGTGGCCCTGGCTGTGCAGTCCTTGATGACAGTATTTACCTTGTAGGAGGCTACAGCTGGAGTATGGTGTGTACCTGCTTTCTGCAGTGACCTTTCCGTTCCTCCGGAGTTCTTGTGGCCAGTCTGTGTATTACTCGGATGGGATGGAGAGGAGATGAGGGATGAAGTAGCTACAGGGGCAGGTTTTGGTTTGGTTTTCAACTTGTGGAGAACATGGGGGTTTTTTCACCTTTGTGCTCTTCTGTTTAGACGAGCTAGGATCAGACTGTACTCACTGATACAGATTAATGTAAAAATAAGATGAAATTTGGCCAAAGCGATCGACTGGACTCTGTGCTTATAACTCTGCTTATAAGGCACTTGTATAGGGGCCTGATTTGCAGAGGCTGGGTGCTCAGCCCATATGAAAACCAAACCCCTCGCAAGGCTCCTGAATGAGAGCTCAAAACCATGAGTCACTTTCGAACGTCTTTAAAGCTGATGTGTCACTTAGATTTTACCAAAGCCACATTTAACATGACTTTTTGTTCTACTGCAGGGAGCCTACAAATCTTCTACTATTTGCTATAGTCCTGAGAAAGGGACTTGGACAGAACTAGAAGGAGATGTTGCTGAGCCACTTGCAGGACCTGCTTGTTCAACTGTCATATTGCCAGCCTGCGTACCATACAACAAATGACAGTCAAGGAGCACTGACACGAACACTGGTTGCATTTGGGAACATATTGACGGGTGACACAGATATTTTATTAGAACAGGATTCCTGTTAAAAGAAAGCTACCCTAATTGACCCCTTATTCCATATTTATGCTTTAGGAGCAAACTAAAAGGAAACAAAACCCAAGTGTTGTCCCATCTCAGATAGATGCCGGTGTCTTATGAAGCAAGTAGCTAAACCACACCGAACATTACATGCTGACAGACTGCCATTTCAGACTGATTTTAACTTTTTCCTGCTGCAGCGATATTCCTCACGTCAAATTTAACTTAAAAAAAAAAAATGAAGGCTAACTGTTCAAATAGAGCCTGAAGAGACAAGATCAGTATTGTGCATTGTATCTACCTGCATGTGATCTGTGTTGAAGTCATGAGGATGTTGTTTTCATGAATGCTTCAGAATTCAGATAGTGAAAAGCTCACACTGCATTGCAGAATCATCTCCTCCTCTGTAATCCTAAACTACAGCTGCTTCACATGCTCTGCAAGCAACACAGCATCAGAAGATTATAAAAGGTAAAGAAATATCATTCAGTTTTTGCACAGCTTGGCAACTAACACAGTCTTGCCTTCAAAGTCCCCATGTGTAAGTGCAGCAGAAAGCAGACTACAATGAAGGCCATGCTTTACAGAGCACTTCTTGCAATAGCAGCTTAGGGATTAGGATCAAATTCTTCTAATCACACTTGTGTAAAGTCAGAGTCATTTCACTGAAATCACATGGAATGACTGGTTTTACATTAGTATAACAGAAATTTGGTCCTACACCTTAAATTCCAGGTTTGTAAAGTAAGTTATTTCTGTGACTACTTAATGAAGCACCAGAACCCTAACTTACTTTTCACTAACCTGTTAGATGGCAGCATCCACGCTAGTTGCTTCCAAAGACAAGAAGGCTGCATTTAACTATAAACATTTTACTTTGGGCTTTTAAATGATTGTGCACAATTTTGGAGAGACACTGGTAAGTAGCTAAAATACCCCTGTGTGGTTGATCTTAAAACGTACTCTGGAAGGTTTTTACTATTGATCCAAAGTAATTTGAGGCTAGACTTTCCACTGCCTTATAGCCTGTGTAATTAATTACACACTGCAAAGCGAGCTCAGAATGCTACCGCATGGGACCAGTAGCATGTAGGACTCGCTTCATGAACTCACTAGTTGCTTGCACAAATCAGGCTGTCTGTGTTTTAAGTTTCTGTCTTTCTGTCCTGGCTTTGCAAAAGCAGTGACAAAAACTGAGCCTGATTCTTCACCACCTTGCAGTTAACGTAATCATCTATACCTCAGTAAAGTATGTGTGTAGTTCTTCCATTGTGGTTTACTGGTGCTGCATCCATTACCCTCAGGACTGTCTTCTTTGCTGATATAAACAGACATTGCTTCACTGAAGCCGGTGGATGTACTTTGGTTTATGTCAGCTAAGAATCTGGCCTTTAGTTTGCCCAGTTGTAACTAGCTGCACCAGAACAAAGAACCAGGCAAAGAACACTCAGATACTGCATTTTCAAGCCTGCACATATCTTTCATGGTAGGACTTAATGCTAGTGCATTAAGCAAGGACAGGCAACTACTGGAGGTTGGTTTCTGCTGCAGAGTCAGTAGGTGGGAGGGAGAACTCATTCTTTGCTTTGCAAAATAGAAAGAGGGCGAATGTACACATAAATTACACTATATATTGATGCTTGAGAGCCATATAAATAATGGAGAACAAATACCATGAGACTGTTTCTCTCTGGCATCGGTCCATTTTTATTGCAGTGCAACTCCCTTGCTTGCAGCAGAATTACACATTTGTAAAACTGGAGTAATGCAGTACAGACTGATACCATACAATTGCAATAACCCAATTGATGAGGTAGCTGCACGCCCGGAAAAAAACTTCTTTAAATAATTATCTGAAGATGCTAATATTTGAATGTGCCGTTGGGGGGTTTTCCAGTGAGCATCACTAAGGAACTCATAAAGGTGGAGTGTATATCCTGAAATCTCAATCCATTTCTACTATATAGTGCAATCTTAGTTGGTTTTGTATTTATTTATATTGTTCAGATCCAAGGGATCCCTTGTAAAATATATTTGGTGCAATCATGACTTTTTTTTTTCCTTTCCTGTTGAAAGTATATAAATATAAATATATATAAAAAGGAAACTGTTAAGGTACTAAATGAGGAAGCCTTGAATGACATTTAAGATCAGGATAAGGTCTGCCATTAGACACTGACTGTCACCTGTCTCTACTAAAATGTACCATTTTTTAAGGATATTTGTTGTCCTTTCAAGTGGTTCTTTTTTTTACCAAGATAATTTAAAGATTTATGAGGACTGTATGTAAATCCTTCTATCTTTCAGGAAGGCATGACCAAGGAAAGTGCTAACTGAACAAGTCACACAAAGAATGTAAATTTTGTACAGTACTAGACTGTGTAAATGAAGCTTGCTTGTAGGGGGGAAACTTTAAATAAAACTTTATGTACTAATTCAACTGTCTGCCATATTCCTACTTACAAAGTGTATGTATAAATAATATCTACATTAAATCCTTTGGAACTTTTTTTATCATGTAGATGCGTAAACTTCTTTTTTTTCCTGGCTGTACGGAACATCCTCATTGTTCTCCAAGTGTCGTTACTGGGTGCTTGTGAATGCAGCAGCGCAGTAAAATGTGGTGAGTCTGAGCCTCCCCTGGCCTCACCTGTGTGCCCACGGGCACGGGCTGGCTTCAGACGCCGACGGATGCGATCGGAGGTCGGACGCCTGTGAAACTCCTCTGCCCTGCACTGCTCTGCCCCTGCCACTGCCCCGTGGGAAGAGAAGTTGAAAAGGACACAGCTCCCTTGAATGCAGTCTGGCTTTGAGGAATGTAACGCTAGTTCTGGTGATTTCTTCCCTTTTCAAAATGTGCCTCCTGGGCTGAGTTTCTCTGCTAACTGGGGGTATTTCTGGTCGGGAAGGAGAAGTACCAGCACTGCTGTGCAGTAGAGGAGCTGGCACAAGAGCTACTGCCAGGCTGAGAAGACAAGATAAAGGCAGAGGCTTTACCATGAAGCACAATCATTACCAATACCAGTTACTATACTACCTGCATTATTTATTCATGCTACCAGCCTTTGTCGTGGAGCAGAACCTTCCTGTGCAAACCACGCGGGTGCAGTGACCACACAGAAAGGCAGTCGCTGACCCCCGTGCTCAGAGCAAGTGTGAGCTGTGCTGGGGGGTGGCTGAGGATGCAATGGAAGAGTCTGGTCTAAGGAGAGAGGATCAGTCCTGTTCAAATCTTTTATGAGGAAGGGAAAGGCAAGCACAGCAACTACCGTAAGACCGCACAATGAATAGGACTGTTTCATTAATGAGTTTATTTCAGAAGAGAAAGGAAGGAAGGGAGATTTATGCATTCTTTTTTGAAGTAATGTGAGATAAGAAGAAAGAGAAGCTGGTAGCAGTGAGCAGAGATACAATTTAGAAAGAAAGGGAATAAGTGAGAAGAGGTAAGAATGAAAGGAAAAAACAGAAACCGAGAGGCTGCAAGAGGAGAAAGTGGGAAGTTCTTGTGGATCAGGGGTACAGGCAAAGTAAGGGCTGGAGTAATGAGGAAGGCAAAGATGATCTCTGAGAAGAACACATCAGAGCAAGCCTCTGAAAATGACAGGAGAGGCAACAGAAAGAATAGAAGAGAACCAGGAGACAATGCAGTAAAAGCGGACATAAAATAAACATAAAACTAAATAAGCCCTTGGTGATGGTACCGCTCTTACTTTCTTTAGCTAGCCATTTCCAGTGGCCTAGATGTCAAGCAGAAGGATCAAATGAGCAGAGTACGTAGATGCTGCAGTGTTCAAGCTTTCCATGCGTGGACTTCAGCACAACAGAAATGGTGAGAGGTGCCCCTGGGGTGCCTGGGCTGCAGCAGGCACCCAACTGCACCCAGCACCTGTGGCAAGGGAGGAGAGCTGGAGCTGCTGCTGCTGCTGCTGCTGCTGCTGCTGCTGCTGCTGCTGGTGAGAAGCAGAGAAAGAGCAGATGAGTTGCAGGTCCCAGTCCCCGCTGGCAGGAGGGAAGCATCGTCTCCATTTCTGGCTCACAGCTGAGGGTTGTCTTTTGGAGTTGGACACCTGGACTGTTCTCTGCTGGCCTTCCAGCCACACGTTATTAATATTCTCCTCTTTGTCCTCAGCATGAAAAACTTCCCTGGGTACTTTTGTGGAGCTGGGCCTGGAAAACAACAGATGGGTGAATGGAGCTATTTCCCTGGTCCCGAGCTGTGGTCCCATCCACTGCCCGGGAAGCGTGAGAAGGCTGGGTTGTTGCAGACTTGTAACCTACATGCTTGCCCTTAAGGAGGTAAAAGATGGCATTGCAGAAATAATGCTTTTCATTGATTACAGCACTGTCTTCAAAGGTACAGTGCACCCACCTCCCAAAGGCTGGCGTTGCTTTTCTGTACATGTTTATCCCCCTTCCTACTTTTAATATGATGATTTACTCTTCCAGCTGCATCTGTGAGCCAATTTCTGAGAAAAATCCATGCCAAATCTCATTATATACACCAGTTTGTATTGTACTGTAATCACTCACCAATATAGTGCTCTAATTCTCTTGCTTTTAAGGGACGGACCAAGTTTTGATTTAAATGGAGCTTTCCAGATACAGACAAAGGAGACAGAAAATCCCAAACAGTGCTAAAGAGGCCAAGATGGTAATTACCAACACACACACACTCCTGAGCAGTTTAAGATGCACATTCTCATTTCTGTTGTTAGTGTGGCAGTGGAAGAGTCGGTGTTTCAGCCTCTCAGGTCCAGCCCAAGGAAGCAGCGACAGCAGCACTGGAGGTCAGAGTGGTTAGTGGGAAGGGAAAGTACACTAACGAATTCTGGAGGGCTTGTAATGCCATAAAAGATTCAGTTAATCTGCAGCATAGATGTTGATCAGTGAAACTGAACCTAGCTCTCTGGACCTTGTCAGATGTATTCTGTGCATGTCAGTGTTCCACACCAATTACAGATTTTAGAAGATGCTCTCATGCAAAACTATGTGCCCTAATATATAAGCCAGCTCAGATGTAACTAAAATTAAAATCTGACTGTGGCAAATCTCTGTGATCCTGATATATGAAAATCCAAATAAATGATTTGTTCCCAGAAATGAAAAATAACTTCAGCAGGAAATTTCAAAATTACTTATGCAGGATTAATCCAGTTCAATGAATGCATCTTGCGTTGATTAATAAAGCAATCCTGAATTGCAAAGTAAAATGAGAGGAGACTTCTGGTGCTGATATATTTGTGTATTTCTGAAGCTAGAGAGAAACGCACGTTTGCAGGAGATGTGGTCAACCAGTGTAAACAGAGATTGAATACAAATAGTGATTTTCTAATTGTCTGTTTTCTCCCTGCAGCAGAAAACTACCTTTGTGTCATTGATCCTTTCCTGAGGTACGCAGGTACTATGTTACCTGCCACAATATTGAATGAGAACAGGGGATCAAACACGATTCTACAATGACTCCAATTAGCATCCAGATGACATCTGCAGTCTTATCTAGTAAAGAAAAGTAAAACTTGAGCTACTTGCTGCTGATTTTCTTGCCACAGAGTAGATATTTTGGTCAGGTAACGTTAGCTTTTGTGATCTGCTGCCCTTGAATTTAATTGGTCTTAGAGGTGAACAGAAAGTGAAAACAAGGGAAAGAGATTTAAACAAATGCAGTATTTTCCCAGATTTTAATTCAGTGTCCACACACACAAAAAAAAAAAATCAATTGAATTTATTTAAAGTAGTCCTTAATCTAAAAACCTGTTCTTTGATTTGGAGACCTACCTTCAGTCATTGCAGTGTTATCAAAAGGAATATTTATTAATGGTTGAGGTATTTTGCAAAATACCTTTAAAAACCTTGTGGTTTTGTCTTTAAGAAATGGTTCCTTGTATCACCCTTAAACATCCTCCACAAAAACCACACCGGCAGGATCGTGTTTGTAAAGCTTGTTTAGTATCTTGGTATCTTGTGTGGTGTTCAGCTCCTGATGCTTTGCAGACTCCTTTCCATTTTTGTTGGTAGTTGTGCAAAACAATTCCATTTTCAGAAAACTTTGTCTGATCAGGAAGATTTTCTATGAATGCAGTAAGAGAACTTTAAACATACTTCAGTGTGAACAGTGAGTACCGAGCCTGGTGATCCATTGCGTAAACAGCATCAGAACAATTCTTGCTTCCTGTGTATTCAGGGGCCTTGGGAAGGGTGTATACATATACATGGACACATTTGCACCCAAAAAATGTCAAGTGCATGGGCCGTAGCAAGGACTGCTGTGCCATTGGTTTTGCTAAAAGTGTAAACTCGGTAACCACTCTGGAACTCGGGTGTTTTTCTTTAAAAACCCCCTCTTCAGCTGCAAAGATGCCATTAGTCACAGCAGGGAGCGTAACCAGAAGGAGGATGTCTGTAACTATAGCAAGAGAGCACATTAAACTGTAGGTCAGAATCACGACTGACTGATTACCTTCAGGGTGAAAGTAAATCTTCAGGCTTGCCGGAGCAGTAGGAAAGAGGACTGGCTGGGGCTTGCTGAGGTCATCCCTGCCTCCCCCACGCCCCGGCGGGGTCGGCGATGCCCAGAGCGCTCCCAGCAGACGTTTGCTGACTCTCCTAACCTTCGTAGCAATGTGTGACTGCATGTAGTCATCATCATCATTAGAAAATGCTTCCTAATGTCTAGCTTAAATGTCTCATTAGTTTAAAGAGATGATTCCAGGAAGAACCCAAAACAGAAAACAAGTATTTTCCAAAAATTTAAGTTCACAGTTAAATCATCTAAAACTTTCACAAATGACAGAACCTTCAAAGCTGCTTTTCCTTCTCCTGCTCTCAGTGGATAAGGAGAACTGTTTAATCCCACTCGCTTTGCATCAGCTTTGTTTTGCAAACCCAAAGACTACCAGCCTTCACTTTTCTCTAGGCATATGACTCAGCCTCTCCCCTCTGACTTGACACCTACCACCAGTCTGAGTTTTCCCTTTCTCCAGCTGCCCCACCTCATCACTGTGCACTGACCACCAGCAGATTTCTGTCTCGCTTGCAGTGATGCAGCCCAGGGTTACGATGGACTGCAGCTTTGCAATGGTCTCCTTCCATCTCTAGTGAGGTTCCCTGTAACTTGCCCAGGTCAGAGTGGATCAGACAGATAGTTTGCCTCTATTCAAGATGAAACTTGGATCTTTTCAGCAGCACTTCGACTGTAGATGAGGCTGAAAGCCATAATCTGCCTGTGCAGTATTCAGGTACAAAGTCATTGTAATAATAAACTTTAATAAACTTCAGTGAATGGAGTTTACATACAGGACTCTGTAAAGATTAATTAGCCTGCTGTAGGAAAGTGTGTCACTTTTATCAGTGACTGGGCACTCAGAAAAAAAAACAAATACTGTTCTCTTTTAAGCTCTTTTGCTTCTTTTAGTGGAATAAAATGAAAGACATTTGTGAAGCATTATGTCTGGCACAGCACCTCCTCTTGTGAGGTATTCTCTGAGCATTCACTTTTGCCATGATATATTCCACTGTTTTCAGGAGCTACTGAGCATTGCCAGTACCTGAAATGAAAGTGGTCTGTTTTGACTAGCACAAGGGTATCATGCTCTGGATTCCCTCCTCTTGTTTGCAGACAATGGCTCCAGACAGGATGTTCACAGCTGGATGTATTCAGGCTGCCATTCACAAAGCCACTGGCTCTCCTGTTTGTCCCATGAAGAATGTTGCTGGACACCAACGTCAGTTGGTTCTGGTGTGGTTACTCATTCTGAGCACATTTACCATCTCTCTGTCCATGCCTGGCCCTGTATTTCAGAGCTTCATCAGAAAACCTTTTATTGCAATCCTTAGTGACACTGGGTGTGGTTACTGAGCCTTTTCATTCACCGTTGCAAGAAGATCGGCCGTTCCTCTTACAGGAAGAAAGAAGTATGTAGCCTTGGCCTGCAAAGAGAATTAGACTCAGTGTCTGGTTCAGCCTGAAACGTTGGTGAGTGAAGCCTCAGACTACACCCTGGTGACTGTAAAGCTCTCATGTCTATGCTAGCCCATCAGGGAGGCCACTGCTGTGTGGCTTCACTCCCTCCTCTCCCCTCCGTGCCCTGGAAATGTGCAACAGACTCAGCCGAACGCTGCCCCGGGTGCCCCTCCCAGCACCAGGTATTCCCCGGGCTGTGCCCAGCCCCTGCTTTCCCGAGGGTCCAGTGCTCAGGGCTGGGCAGCAGTGCTGGCATTGGCCTTGTGGTGGGGACTGCCACTGTGCCCTGACCCTGGCCCTGTTTCAGATGGAGCAATTAATCTCTGCCAGTTTGGGGAATTAATCGTGTGAACATTTTAGGACCCAACTGCAGAACAGAACCAGGGCACTCGTACTTCACCAGAGGACGCTTACTGATAGCTATGGAGAGGGCTCACAAAATAATATTTTAGACCTGGAACAACACTTAATAGATGAGAAAAAGAGTCTTCATTCTGTACTCGTTGGTTCCAATTAGAGGAGGAACTGTCCTCTATTTTCCGAAGAGTGTTTAATTCTGAATGGGTTTCTGATGGGCGCTGGGCTACCACGGGCAAATCTCATCTTGACAAGTACTAATTATGGACAACGCAGTGGCAGACTGTAATCTCTGTCATGAGAGCTATCAACGGGGATACAGCGAAGGCTTTAACAGTGGGTGGCAGTACTCTGGGTCAAATTAATCACCGCCATAATGACAATGAAATCAGTAGAGCTTTGGGATGTTAAGTTTGATAAAAGAAGCCGTTCTGTTCTTGGTCTGGCTGTTTACATCGCAGCCTGGCCTCAGCTTGAGCTAATCCTTTGTCACGGTGTTCAGGGCTGGCTTCTTTTGGCACAGGGGAAAGAGAACAAAGAGCAGCCCCCCTTGCAGAACCAATGTTTTCGTGTCCAGATCTGAGTTGCTGCAAGTGGATTACCTAAGTGTGAAGCAGACAGCCCCAGATCTGCACAGGCCACTGTTGTGAGGCACATGAAAGGACTCAGAAATATCAGTGGAATTTTGGGGGGATGCAACGTCAGAAGTGTTACTATGTGTGAAGTCAGCTCTGTTTGGCTTTGGATTTTGTCAGAAGAACTTGAGGAAGGTCTGTTCTGCCTCCTTTGCCTCCTTTGCCCATGGGCTCAGGGCTCAAGGTCTAACGGAGCAACCCTTAGAGCACGATGCAGGCAGCTGCCGACTAAGAGCCGTGCAGTGCGTGCAGGCACAGCTAAAAAACCAAGTTTCTAGGAACGGCGAGGTGAGGCAATTTTGCCTGCCAGAATTAGCCTGCTAAGCTAAACTGTGTCAAGTTTTAGCCCAAGTCAGCCTTGCCCTAAAGCTATGGGCTTGCTCACCAAGAGTGCTTCGTGCTGCTTTATTTGGCTTCGATACACGGTTCATGGTCTGCCGGTGATGGCTGTTTCTGTGATGCTGACCCCTGGAACATTTCTCAGCACCCACACCAACACACAGTCTCTCTCTGGACTTCCAGCTGGGGCTGAACAGGACCTGCCACCTTCCCCAGCAGCTCTTCAGGCTGCAGAAGCAGGGCAGCGGGGCCCGAGGCATCCTCCAGGCACACCAACAGTTCCCGTGGGCACAGGCACAGTGACAGGCTGTGCAGCTTGGGCACCAGTGTGGCACCAACATGAAACACATCCCTGTTTCTCCACACAGGCCTCCCCCATCCTCTGTCCTACCCCACTCAGGGTTATCTCCCCACATCCTCTGTGTCTGCTGACAACTTATCAAATACGGCTTGGATGAGGGTGATCCAGCCCAGCTTTTTGTCCAGGGCTACAACGGGGAATTTTCATCCCTATATCCACAGTCCCATATAATAGGAAGAATCAAATGTAAACAAATGTATTTCCATTCACCTGTTTAGTACCAGAGCGGTCACAAAAACGTATAACTACCCTAAATCCAAACAAACTGCCAACCATCCCTCTTGGATCCATTTTGTAACTCTGCAGAATAATCTCTGCTTTTGTTAGAGCGGTTAAAGGAGATTTAGAGGGAGGAAAGAGCATGGTGACTTCCAAGGGAAGAGTGAGTGATTCAGTGCAAAAAGGGTAAATTTCATCTGCACATTCTTAACTGCGAGGACATTCTGCACATCTCAGGAGTGCACTAAGTGGTGCAGTAAACCAGTAAATTAGAAGAATGTAAATTCTTTAGTAGGAATTGCACGCAAGGGAAAAATGCTTCCTCATGCTCATATTTGTTTTCATGAAAATAATGTACACTCTTCCTAAAATCATACTGGTACAGAGCTGAGTAAGACATCAAAACCAGTAATAGATATTACACTGGACTCAGAAATGGCAATGACACGATTATCTTCAGTGTTTCTGATGATCTCTGTGATAAAGCAAGGAGCTGGTGTATTTAGAGCCTGGCACCGAGTAGGGAGCCTTGTAGCTCTCTTCCCCTCTCACTCTGTCTGTCTTATTTATCTCTCATTAAACTAAATTGTATTCTTGTTGGCTGACTGACCTCTGATATTGTTATTAATTGATTTATATAGTGCCTTTTGCAAGCCCCAAGGCACTTCAGAGAATTGCAAATATATATGGGGATCACTTCACCAGTCACCTAAGTGCAGCCACCTTTGGGTGGAAACTGGTGGCACTGGCAAGAAAGGCAGACTAGCGGAGCCAGCACTTTGAGCAGCCTCACTGCCCAGCAGGTGCCTTGGAATCAGATTGGAAGGGTTGGAAATCTTGAAGAAAAAGGACTAGTTCTGGCAAAAGATGAGTGAAGAGCACGTTCAAAACCAAGCGTGAGGCACAGTATTTTCATGGTGGATTCAGTGCCCAAGGGTAGTCATGGTAGGGCCTTCTATTTTTTCACTTGGTTCTAATCACCACGGAACCTCCCCAGACATCATTCCCTTGGAGCTCCTGCCCTGTGCCAGCCCTCCTCCCTGGTTCACCCGTGCATGGAGACGTGGCTCCCGTGCCCAGCAGCGTGCACCTGCAAACCCCGTGGTGCCCAAGGGAGCGATGGAGGTGCCGGTGCAAGCAAACACCATGTCCGGGCAAGATCATCCAACAGCCACGAGGAGCCAGGCTCGGTGCTTCCTCCTCTTGCCACGTCAGGCACTTGGAAAGATGAGAAGGATTTCAGAGCGGGGACTGAAGCTGGGTATTTGAGGTGTGTTTAGCTCAGGACCCAAAGTATCTGGGGCAGCATGTGATGGTTGCCAGCAGCACTTCTGCGCTTCCCTGATGCGTACGCCGTTACGAGCAGTGAAGCAGAAAAGGTTAAAATAGGCTAACATGCACAGAGCAGGTGGCCACCAAGAAAGGAAAGGATCACACACACCAAAAAATTATGCAAATCTCCATAGAAGGGCACCCAGCCCTCCTTCCCTTACCCTCAGTGGTGAGTCCCAGCACCACAGAAGGACCAGGTCTGTGGTCCCTCCGAGCATTGATGCCGACTTCTCAAAGGTGGGGATGCTGTAGCTTTTCAGTTTAAGAGCCTGAGCATTCACAATAAACATTTTTAATACTTTCCCATCAATTATATATGAGAGAGCTTTGTGTTTTTTCAGAATATTATAGTTTTGTCTTCATTTGAAACATCTGAGTGCCTCTAATTAAAAAAAAAAAAAGAAGTCTCTCCAAAAGTGCAAACATAGCAGAGAATATCAGAAATACCTTTGTTAGGGTAGGTCATTAAAGCTACTTAGACCTGAGTGAAATGCATTGTATTGTTGTGAAGGTTTTGAACCCTTCCCCATTAAAATGAACCCTGAATATAAAAAAAAAAGTGCCCCCCTTCCCAAAGCTGAATTCATTTCACTGGCTCCATTAACAAGCAGGTCTGCTCTCGTCTTATCTTTCAAGAATTCTATGCCTGATTGCATTTATGTTCTCATTTAGCATCTCAAAATGGGCACTTTCTTTCAAGAAGGGTTAGTGCATGACTCACCCGCTTAGTTAATCTGACTAATTAGCATACTCTCACCCATTAACAGCATTAGAACAACAACTGTAGCTCTCGCTACCTCACTGTCTGGAAAACAGACCTCTCCTAGTTTACAAGGACATTGGTCGCTGCCCGTCTTTCGTTAACTGTGGGGTTATTTATCACAGCAGCACAGGATTTGCAGGTAGCTCTGGAAGGGGCGATATAATTCTTAATATCCTGCAAAAAAACCCCTTCAGCCCATAATCTTTCCTGCTGACTTATTGGAAATTATTCTAAAATTAAGTCCTTAACTCTGTAAGAAACCCCTCTGGCAGCCAGGCTGCTTCCATGCACCTCTTCCAAGTGAAAGAAACTGATGGTGGAAATTAAAGAAGTTTTTCTTACGGGCACACTAAGTGTACAATATGAAAATCTTTCAGACTTCAACCAGCCCCCGGTGGGCTTGGACTCATTTCCCACAGCTATTCTAGGAGCACCAAGCCTTGCTCAGATGAAGTTAAGATTTGTGGGTCCTTAGAAGAGTAATTTTCCAGGAAGCATGCCTTGCGAACTAGGAACATTTTTATTCGTGGAGGTGATGCTGAGAACAGCAGGTTAAAAGACTGAACTAGGGAGGCCAAGCCAGCAACTGCCAGAACTCCTTAAAACAACTGCAGAGTGCCCGAGGTGCTCAAGGAGATTTACAAACCTAATTTCAGCCTGCCCCAAATAGGCTGAAAAGCTGTAGGACACAGAGAGGTGTGAATTTCTATTATTTATCTCAAAGGGCTGTTCATGAGAAGCCTAATTATGATCACTTATATGCCAGGACTCCTAATCATTCCATTGCTGCTCACCATGCCAGAAATGCCTATCATCTATCAGGCTTCCTCTGTGGCACCAGCACAGGGGTGAGACGTGCCAGTGCCACACACCTTCACACCACACTCCCAAGGAATAAGCCTGCAGCCTGTGGAGACCAGTGCTGCCTGCACAGCCCTCGGATGGGCCTCAAAGTGTGATGGGAAGTATTCCATCTCCCGTGCTGTCAGCGTGGAGCAGTTGGATGCTGATGTTCGGCTGGGTTATTCAAGTGATGCTGGCTTGGTTGGGTGCCTTGGAGCGTGGTGCCTGCAGGGTGTGCCTGGAGGTTTTTTTAAGTATGGCTCCTCACCTCCTCTTCAGCCAACAGTGAGAATCAGCAGACATAATAGTTAAAAACGTGAGTTTTCAACATAATTTCACAAGCTATGGAAATCTGAAATGTTTACTGGACCTGCAGGTTTTACCTGATGGGAAAGTCACTGTTTGAAGACAACAAATCCACTCGCTACTGATGCTCATGCTGGACAATGCCAGAGCTCAAGCTGAGTGAGGTTTCCACCTACTTTGAGAAAAAGCTGAGAAACAGATTCCTGGAGCAAAAATCCCTCTTGGAGCACTGGTCCCCACAGGAGGGGATGCTGCTGGTACACCCATCCCGCTGGCAGTCACACCACCGCTGCTGGT